>JAPYYZ010004993.1:0-10085 GCA_030522705.1 Eretmocerus eremicus
TGAAAAATTCAGATGCTGCCGGGGATTGAGTTAGTTTGGAAATTAACTCTCGCAGAGTTGGCGGCGCGCAAGTTTCTCGCGCGCAAAGTTGGACTCGGGGAGAGGCAGGACGCGTACCGTATATGGACTATGGAGGACGAGAGGGAGCCCGCACAGGCAGTGCCCGAAACTTGCTCGGCTTCGCGCTAATAGCTCGGGGCCGGCCCGGTGCACGCGCTACTGTATGCGCACGCGGTATCGACGCGGGCCCGATCGATTAGATCGAAGACGAGCAGTTTGGAGAGAGAACTGCCGCGAGAGGCTCACAGAGCCGCTCCTGTTGCCCGCTCCTCGAGGTATTACGATTTGGGGAAGTCAACGCGAGTAGCCCGTCAGCTCGTGTAACCGTACCGGTCGCACCCGCGTCGCTTATCTGTCGGTTTGCGCGGGTGATCCATCTGCCCCCGACTCGCCGCGCATCGAATCGCGCGCGTGGCTGTCGCCGATATGGGCGACGATCGCTCGCCGCGCTTGCGAATTACTCACGCGCGAGCGGGGCATCGCTCCCTCGGCGAGCGGCGAGCGTTTCGCGCGTATTCGCGATCGACGATCGACGACGAGGGGGTCCGCTCGCGCGCCCAGTGTCCGCGTGATGGATCGGCGGCGACATCGGAAACGGGCGCGACGGCGAGTCGCTGCGGCGGCGGCCGATCGATCGCCACGCCTGATGCGCCTCCCCAATGACTTTGCATCGCGAATCCGCCGACGACCAGTAAATACGCCCCAACATCTCGTGCATCTTGATCGGCATTTTTGCGTCCGACGACTCGCTCTCGCTGCTTCGCTCGAGAGCGATTTATAGCCCCTCCGCCGTCATCAGTGCGTCTGCCACTGCCCACTCTCTCGTAATTCGATCGATCTATTTCTCTGACCCCCAAAAACGTTCACTTTCCAACACGATTGAGAGGAGCGATTGAGAGGAGCGAGTCTCGTTGCAGGAGCATACACGGATAATTTCTCTGAAAAATTACGGTCATCTTGATAGTAATCGTGGGAGGGAACCTCAATGGGAATCCCTATGGTTTATGACGGTCATTTCTATTCACGCGATCACAAACTTTACGTGGGCAAGACAGCAACTTTTCCGATGACCAATCGGTATAAGTTCTAACTCAGGCTTAGTTATTTTTCCAGTAGGTAACTCTCTGAATATTTTCGAGTGAAAACTCACTTTTGAAATTCATTTGAAGGAATTGTAAATTACAGTTAGCGACGTTCGAGTTTTCTAGATGGGCCGTCTGTGCTATGGTTACGATCTCGCCGGTCATTTTGCCCATTACTTGGGGTGTAATTGTTCACAGAAAATTCTCTCCGTATCGAAAATTTTTTGTGTGAATTGCTATTACTTCCCAATATCACATCTCAATATGGATTTGAAATGGATTACCGAAAATCTTGAGATCGCGTCATGAGAATTGCAATGACGAAGAGAAATTTTTGAGCTTTCCCTAAAACATGGTCGGTCTGAAACTAAAATTCTAAATCAAAACTTTGATTAAGGTTGAAGAGAGTTCAGAAAAATGAACTAGTAGTGACTATTAATTTACCATTGATCAATATCGCAACGAGAGCAGATATGTGTGCGAGAGTGAAGTCGAAAATTCAATTTAACCATTTGCGGCACACATTTTTCTGAGGCGCCGATTGTCATGAAAAATGGTGTACCATAGTTTTATGGGTCGCTGAGTATGAATTTGAGATAATCTCAATTTCTTTTTCTCGTGTTCATTTAAATCTGTTGCTTAACTCTAAACAAATATCAACTCTGGAGCGATGCGAGAAACCCTTCTGCATCCATCACTCGAGCTATTCACCGAGAAACCCCAATGAAAATACTTGAAATAGCTAATATACTAGTCACCAGGGCGCAAAGAGAGTAACCTCGGTAGAAGATCTACCGATCAGATTTCGATAGAGTTTGATATTACTGTCAATAAGGCCCAGTAAAATTTTCGTAAGCCTTCGTTATTACCCTTGTGTCGAAATATGAGCACTTGAATATTTCCAGGTTGAACACGTTATCTTATGGGAGGACGTGATTATTGTTAGATTACACAAGGCTGAGAAAAATTAACGAGCAAGTTTCTCGAGTGCTAATTGAGGCTTAAAACGAACACGTGGGTGAATCCGTAAGGATTGGGAAAATCTGATCCATTTGACTAGTACCGAGGGTACCTCTTTAAAGCCGTGTCAGAGTCCTATCCCAATTGGATGCTTACCGACAATTTCCAGTTTTCAAATTTCTCGGTGAATTTTTGAGGTATCGCAAATCTACAAAGTAACGCCGATTCTGCAAGTCATCTAGAATCGACGTTACTTTTGATCTTTGCGGTATTTTAAAAATTCGCAGAGAAATGTGAAAATTCGACAATGCCGGTATTCGACATACTCTCAATGTGGTTTGTCCAGCGATAAGTATAGAGGACCAACCTTACGAACCCCGTTTGAATGAGGCTAAACCCTTTGGGACATCTTTTTATTTCTCACCGAAACAAGATGATCCCCGAAGCCCTGGCCAGATCCGCGATGCGCAAGGTCGACGCTCTACATGTGAGTTTCAAATCTGACGGTACGGTGATTTTGTCGTACAGACAGAAAGTGTTGCGAAGCCGCGGAACGTCGTGCGAATCACCGAAGGAGGCAGGGGAAGAAAGAGAGCGAGGGGATTGGTATGTTAGTGAAATTGACGTCGAGTTATGGGAAACAGCGGTGCGAGGGTCGCGAGATACGTGGGAGCATGCGTGACATGTGCACCGCTCACTTTCGTATACGCTACTGCTCAAGCGACGCTTTACTCACGACTCGCTCTTCCATTTCTTTTGCTTGCATGGGCTGCTGCTGTACAAAGAAGCAGGAGCAGGAGGGAATCCGCGACAAATTGCACGATCCGCTCGGGTCATGACGAGGCTGGCCCTCGACCCGGTGGCCCTGCCCGAGGACCCTAGCCGCCAGCGCAGCCCGACCCCGGCCTCGGCCGCCTCCGGGTCGTCGTCGTCGTCGTCGGAGATGCGAAGGAGGAGCGGCGTCGGCGCATCGTAGGCGCGAGGCTGCACTGGCCGGTCAAGCCGCACCGTATCGCTACCTTGCAGCTCGGCACATCCGGCCGATTCGGGACAGCCCGATGGAGCGCCGCGTCTCGCGGCTCACCGGCCTCGTGCTGCAGCTCCTCGGCTGCCTCACAGGTCAGTCCTTTCATCATCGACCCATTACTAAATCTCCAACCTTGAAAAATTCCAAATAAACGGCTGCGGACCAGAACGGTGTAATTACATTTCGGATTTTCGATAGATCGAGTTGTTACTTTGGACGCCACTAGGGCTGGTATACATCTTTCGGAATGATTTTTTCGGGATCGTACAGATGAGTTATTCATCAAGGAAATGCTGTAAGAATCATCCTGAAAGATAATAACCAGCCCGAGTGGCATCCAGAAGACTGACTCGGTTTTTCAAAAAAGCAAAAATGTAATGATTCCCTTCTGGTGCGGAGCTGTCCACATGTAGGTACAAATGTGAGAGCTTTCAAAATCGTGGAAATCATGACTTCTAACGAAATTTGATACGGAATCGTTGAAAAACCCCGATTTCCCCTATTTTCAGAGCTCTTGCGTTTGTACCGACGCGGAGTAGAAAAGCTGTCGAGAAATAACTGCACACGGTATTTTTCATCATTCTAATCTAAAACTGCCGCGATTGAACGCAGTTTTAGGGTTCTCATGATGAAAAATCATAGTTGCTTTGCTCGGGAAATAAACTGTCCTACCGCCCGAAATGGGCCTACGCGCCCAGGACAATAACGTACTGTTTTCCAAACTTCAAGATGCTTTTACCGGAACTGGTCTATCTTCATATCCAAAAGAATCACAAGTAATCGTGTTAACATAGATTCTTGAAAATGACTCTAATTTTCACCAGAAGTTCTTAAGAGAATTAATAGTTATAAATATTATTATAAACTGATCTTTAAATTTAATTTTTTTATTATATTAATAATATCAATTTCTTCAGAGTTCTCGAGCGGGGTCGGAGAATTTATTTAGAATTATAAAAAGTTAGCATTTCTCCTCTACTATGCAATGCTTTCTGCAAAATTCCTCCAAATCGAATGGGAAGCAAGGTGTGGGCATTCAAAGTTGGCTTCTTAGATATCCTACTCTTCAAGCATTCTTGCACGGTACTGTACCCCTTTGATCTCATGTGAGTAAGGAATCAAAGAAGTTTCTGATCCCACTGCTTTGGATCAATCGAGTTATGGCCTCTTGGAATGATGACGTCGTCACACCGAAGCTGTAGGAGACTGGTAGAGTGTTGAGAGAAAATTTACTCGAGATCCAGAGTAGGTGTTGTCTGTGTTGACGAGATACCCTTCATGACCGGCAGAAACACGATGCGATCAAAACTCCACCAGTCAATTTTTATATTCATCGTTGATCAGTTTGCACGCATAGCATAGAATGCAGTTAATTATCACCTTTTCTACGCGCAACGAGCTCGAACATTGAATAGCTACTCGGCATAAAAAGACCACATTACCCTATTCCTCTGAAGATCCCGCGTTGAATTTCAATCTCGATCATTCAACAGTTGATGTCACCGTAACATGATGTCCCTGGGGTGTAAAATTTCACGCCTAATGTCTAAAGGAGACAACTCTTCCAGTCCCAAGGAATCGCTCTTAACCAATAATGTTGGATCCGCTCCCAGTTGAACCGTTGCGAATTTAGATCTCTCTTTTTATGCTTGACGCAATGAGTGATCGAGCCAAAGAACGAGCTTTATCCAGCTTCCAAACTGTGCTATTGCTCGCGACGATCTTTTGACGTAGAATGGGAGTGCAGTACTAGGCAGTGCGACACCCAGGGGGAAAAGTTGTCATCGTCGCGGATGCAAGTTGGCACTTTCGCCCCCGAGGAGTTTGGCGGGGCTCGACCCACATGCCCAGCTCGATGGAATATTAATTGGCTGCGCGCGATCGATTAGGCCTCTTGATTCCGTGCCGACGACCAAGTGGCACGCCGCGAGGGCTCGCGGCTGCGGCCGGCCAAGTGGCGCGCACCTCTGCACAGTTTGACGCCGGCCTATAGTCTCCGCACGGGTACAGCGTGTCGACGACTACTTACTTACTTTGCATCGACAACGACGGCATCAGGCAGATCGTGGGCGTCGTCGTCGCGCCCGGTGCACTCGGCTGCGCGCCACTTGTACGCCGCGCATCGTCGCTGTCTCGCGACCTCTCGATTCCGCAGCCCGCAGTCTCCCTCGAGCGTATGGAGCCCCAATACATGCAAGATGGGCGCCGCCGCACACGCGTACACAGGCGTGCCTCTCGTTTTCTCCGTCAGCTTTTTTATTGCGTTTTATGAATTGTCGAGTGGCCGACGCGCGAACAAAGCCGCGCTTTGAGCGCTGGCTCTCCCCAGCGCAGCGATACGGCCGTGTCGGTGTGTGTCGCGCCTCTTCTCGTCGTCGTCGTCGTCGTCGTCGCTCCAGCATTGCGTACACGTGCGAGGGGAGCTCTCGATGACGGCTCCGCGCTCGACTCTCGTGCACTTACTTTCGCTCGCACTCGTCTCGCGGACACTTGACGCCCGCGCTGTTTCCTAAAGCCCTGCGAATTTTATGTGGGCCGCGGCCATAACGCGTCGCGCGAGCCAAAACGGTGGTCAGAGAAGTTGGGCAGGCTTTTAACGAGTCGCTGAGCGATTGACGGAATAGAGTCGCCGCGGACGAGACTTGTAAGCGTGTCTGGCGGGTCGGGTCTAATGCGCATTTTCGCGACAATATAGGGCTTCAACAGTTTCGCTTCATATGAACGTAGATTGCCCGGCAACGTTCTCCAAGGAGTTATAGCTATCTTACAGCCAACGGGAGATTCGAAAAGGACACGATGGCTTCCAAAAAGTCATCAAGTTTCAACCAGTAGAAACGGAGCCCTTCGTGAATGGCTGTTGTAACATGCAATTGCTTCTTATTCTTGTAGCCAGTTGTTTATGTAAGAACAATTATTAAGAATCGGATATGGCCAGCGTACACAACTTCGCGATAGTAAGGGACTTTTCTTGGCTTTTTCAGAAGTCTGTTTGGAGCCCTACAAATTGAGCCCAAGTTCGCTTTGAGCCAACAATTACCAAGTAGTTAGGAATCGAAAAAAAAGAGATGACAATTTCTCCACAACTGATTCGACTCCGCACGTGACAAAGCTTCAAAATGGATTATCTAATGGTAAGCGCTGAGACGAACAATCGATATGTCCAATTTCTAATTCATTACATTTTAGAGGCGAGAGTTAGAGATTTCCAAGATTTTCTCGCTATAATTAATGACGAGGAGCTCGCGATATTGAGTAGCGTTGAGCGTGCTTCGTGAGTCTCCATTCATTATGTTTATTTGTCAACGGCGTCGCCGTACGTAGTGCTGCTGGTTGCAGACATCCGGGACGATAAGCTAGCGTCGGCGCTCGATGCACGATGCCCCTCTAATGGGTAGTGGTAAGTCACAAGTGGTCCTCTCACGCGCCCACGTTCCTCGTTACTCCGGAATTCCGTGTCATTCGTCGTTGAGAAGTTGATCTGTCGCAATATCGCGCGTATGTGAGTGCATTCGCCGAGTTTTCAGAAACGCTCTCTTGCGCTCGATTTAATACGAGTTCAACGACGTGGACGCGAGTAGTTGATTGCTCCACGTGAGCTTTGCAATGCGTTACGGCGAAGAATACTGCCGATGCACTCCGCTATGGCATCGCCCCTTGTAGGAGAATTCTCTCCTCCCACAAAATATGACGGGCCTATTTTCAATTTCCGGGGTTGACTTTGCCCTCCTCCTCGCCAGTCGCATCCATTATTAAGTTGGAATATGCTTCGCAGCTGTGCTGTGCATCGGTGCGAAACACCGAGAGACGCATGGGAATCGACGGTTCTCGTCGCTCGCGAGATCTGCCGCGCAGGTGTATCGCTCTGCTCGTGCTGCTTCTGATGCTCCGGCTCTGATTCGATCGGGAGTGCTCCTCCGGGAGTCGCAGTACACCGGGGAGATTAACGACTCTGGTCTCGGGTCGCTCTTGCAGCTCGCGACGACAGCGTGGATCAATTTAGTTCAAAGACGACGAGCTTGTGGCACTGCGGACTAACCACCTTGTCGATGGTCGCTACAGCGTCGACAAATTCATCGTTTGCTCGTGCCATTTCAAAATTAGCACGCCGATCGAGGAACGCGCAACATCATCATCGCTCATCGATTCTCGTCGAGCTCGAGATCGAAGATGTAGCTGTGTGAAATTGATGGACCCTGACTGGACAATAATGAACAAGTTGAAACAAGATAAGTTAATTCGTTCACGTTCGTTCTCACCGTACTACATCATGATTAATTTGTCCAAATGAATTCGGATCGAAACGAGTATTTTCCATGGATATGCTCAACCCATTTATGTGGAGCTATACCTATGGTAATACAGGAGATGAATTGAATCATGCGGCCCATGCGTGTTTTAGTTTTTCAGCAAAATTGCCAAATAAATCGCAGCCAAATCGTGTCCAATTTACCAACCTTGTGATCACGCGTTTTGCAGAAATCGTAAGCCTGTGGTCGTGTCAATGGATCATACCGGATTTGAGGCTTTGTTCATAACTGTTCTGAATGGGCAAGCATGACGCGTCGATTAAACCTTGTTGACCGATGACAAAGCTCTTTCAACTGAGAGATCTTCCCGAATTTCTACCGTAATCGCGGAAATCATTGAATAATTTGATTTCGGACTTACATTAATTTAGCATAGTTTCCGGCATAAACTTGGTTCACTCTAGTCCGGTGTTCTTGCCCAAGTTCCGGTGCACTTTGCATCATATTCGCGCTCTCCATGAATACTCGCGAATTACCACATGCCTTGGGACGTATTATTCAAATAAATGTCAGATATCTATCTCAACATGACGAGGGTACACGAGCTTCATAAACTTTCAACTTTTCCGCTGATTTCTTGCGAAATTGACAAATTTTGATTCGAAAAAATAGGATCATCCTGCGATCTTTCGAGTATAATGAGCTCCCGCAACTCGGCACCGATTCTTGAGCAAAACAGGGTGACATTTGCCGGTGCACTCATCCAACGTAACTCAAATCTCGAGTTTTCTGTCGAGTTGTTCACTTGGCATTCAAGTTCATCCCACAAGGTGATTATCGAATGGGTTCACGATCTCTCGAGCGCGGGACACTCGAAGCTTACAATTTCACGGCCTAGCGATCCCGCGTCCTCGTCGCTCGCATCTTTTTAAAATTGCCACTGTAAAATTGCTACACTGGCTGTGCAGTGGCGAGGGAAACGATGTCGTTCACCCGCGCCGCGAGCGTGCATATTTCATTTTACCCGCTTCTGCGGGAACGGGTCGCACCGTCCGTCGTGGCACTGCGCCGACACGTGGGAGAGGAGGAGTTGGATTTTCGCTAGAGCACGTTTGCGCCGATAGTCGGGGGCGCGACGCTCGCGATACGGCGGAGCGGGGGCGTGGGTGGCGGAGGAGCCGTCGTTTCGCATGGCTGGAGCAGCGACACTTTGCGCGCTCGAGATTCTCTGCGCTCGCAGGCCTCAATTTTCCGCCGGGGCGTATAATTAGACACGCGGCGGTGGCCGAGTTCGGGGGTGGAAGCGGCCCGCGCTCGCTCCGGGGGATCGCGAAACAGGTGGTTAAGCGCGCAGTGGCGGAGGAAATGACGATGTTTATCTCGAGGGGGCTTTGTTCGCCAAGCATCGCCAAGTATCGCCGAGCGCGGGCGCTCCGCTGACAGCTTCCTTCCTGCGCATTAGCCGTGCCCGAGCAGGTATTTAGCTGGATGGTTTCGCGGGCGCTCGACTCGTTGCGTTCTTACCGCGCGCACGGACTCGCGCCAGGCGCGATTGATTCGCGGAGCGCGGGAGTATGCGCCACGGAGGCTGGTCGCGAGTGGCCGAAGTCGGTCCATCCGTGGCGCTCGCGCTCGTCGATGCGCTACTGCTAGCATGGACACGAGGTCGCCGAGAGCGAGTTCGGGGTGGGAGAGCAGAGGTGCGCCGCACGCGCCGCTGCTGTCGCGCTCAGCGGGATCGCGGCCCGCCGCACGCAGCGCGAGTTCTAAATTGTGCGGAGCGGAGAGGCGCAGCGAGGCCGGGAGCGAGGCCCGAGATGGGCGGCTGCGCGAGCCCCCGGACTGAATATTCATCATTTAATTAAAGTTGGCGCGAGCTCGGCAGTCCGGGGCCGGCCGGGCGCGGCGATGCGCCACCGCTCGGTTTCGCGTGCGTCGCGTGACGGCACATACTCCGCGAGGCAGAAGTACGCGAGCGGAGGCCAAGCGTTTGGAATACGCACGCTCCTTCTTGATTAGACGCGGCACGCGTTCCCTCATCCCGATGTCACTGGCCTTGGATGTCTCCTTCCTCGTGGGCCAGGCCAGCCTCCTCTATGTCTAGCCCCAAGTTCCTCCGAGATCGAGGCCCGCGCAAGCTCTTTGCCTTGGAATAATCGTGTATAGCTTTCGATCGGTTCGAGTTTTGTTCAGAATTAAGAATTGTGCCCAATACATGAACGGCTCCGAACCAGAACGCTATAATTACCTTTTGACTTTGTGAAGAACCGAGTTAGTATTTTGGATGTCACTCGGGCTGTTTATCATCTTTCAGGATAATTCTTACAGCATTACGTTGATGAATAGCCCATTTGTATGATCCCGAAAAAAAATCATTCCGAAAGATGGTTACCAGCCCCAGTGGCGTCCAAAGTACTGACTCGGCCTATCGAAAATCCGAAATGCAATTCTACCGCTCTGGTCCGAAGCCGTCCACATAACGCTCAATGAAGCAATGGATACAATTTTTATGACTGATCAAATTTTGATTAATCGAATAACTTCTGTAACACTAGACTTGAACAACACATTACATGAACAATTGTATATGTGGCTGATAAGAGCGTGAGACAATTGAAGCTGATCTCGCAACGGAGCTCAAGATTGTGTTAGAATGTAGAGTATAATCTAAACTCAAGCAAGTAAGCTGATTCATTTCTCACCTTCTAG
>JAPYYZ010004994.1:0-10084 GCA_030522705.1 Eretmocerus eremicus
AAAGCGGAAACAATCAAACGTGAATAGGACAAAATATATAATTTAGCTCTCTTCCGTCACTCTCCATCCCAAGAATGTATCCAAATGGAAGAGGAAGTCATTCTCTGCACTAAAACCGAATTCGCAACACAGTAGGTTAGCTGTCTAAAAATCGAGCACTCGCCATTTTCCACAGGATTGAATTTCTTCTTCCACCAATTCCCAATTGGCTAAAATAAAATTAAGGCCTGCCAGTGCGAAAAAAGCCCATCAAATTAAAATTACCCGCGAGCACACATCTCCATCAGGAATCCTTCTGAACCAGCACCACTAGAACTCACCCTCAACCGCTTCCACTGCCCCTCTGCAAAACAATATCTTGCGCAATCGAATACAGGTGAAACTACATTTCGTCTTGGCCAAAAGAGAGAATCGCACTCGTTCGTTCGCGTCAAGTCGATCTCCACCGCACACCGCTAATATCAGCGCGCGTCGAGGATGACTTTGGGGCGCGCGAGAGCTTGCAAGCTCTATTCGCGATCGCGGGAATCGGTTCGAGCGGCGGCGCTGGTGGTCGCGTTGAGACTGGGTTGTGGATTAGCGGAGCCGGCCCGGTCCAGAGAGCCGCGCTCTACAAAGAGGCCCGGCGTCTCGACTTTATCTCTCTCTCTTTCTCGAGCCTGCCACGAGCGCGCCCATTTATATTTAGGATTCAGCATCACTAAACTCGCCTGAGCTCCGCGTATGCCGTATTGCGGTGGTTTAGCAGCCCCTCGTCTATGACTGTCGATCCTATTTTTTCTCGCGCACTTTCTCCTCTTGCGCACGTGCGCCGCCTCCCCTCGCGCAGGATAAACAAGGTTTATTCTTTCGAATCTCTCCGCGGAGCTTTCGTTCGCGGCTCTAGCGAGCTTTGACGCGGGCGCGCGTGGATTGAAATTCGGTCGATGCCGTAGCGAGCCCGGAACGAGCTTTTGATCTTGAATCGCATGAGGTTTTGCGCGGTGTTATGAGGATCGTGGAGTGGGTCGTATTTCTTTGCTCCCTGAATTCGCGCGAAAAGATCTCAGGTTTGGAGGTATTCTGTAATTTCAAGACTGAGTAGAGTGGGCGGAATGAAGAGGAATTCAACCGTTGTCGTGTTCTCTGAGTGTCGCGTGAATATGGTCTAAACGTTCAGATTGGCGATCAGTTCGCATTTTTATTGAATTGTGAGATAAATGATGAGTTTCATTTCCGTCTAAAAAGATGCATGAAAAAAGGTTCACGGGGAACTAGGTTGTACGTTTTGGTGTTGCGAGATTACAATCCTCATTGTACGAGTTCAACTCTACAAAAATGTGCACTCACTTCTAAGGTAAACGTACTTAAATTCCGTGATATCGAAGATCTGAGATATGCATGTGAGCCGGTCCTGCTGCATACTTTTTCTATGTTTGTCATGATAAAAAATGAAAAAAATTACGTTTTGGATCGATTTATAGTCAGATTTGCGTTTGCGAGATCCCAAGTCCGTTTTTTGTGAAGTTTTTAGCCACTTATGACCTTATTTGCAATTTTGCACACTTGGCGAGAGCTGCGTCAAAATTTTTGGCGCGACTGATCTCACTATCTTTCAGCCTATCTAATGTTTTATTCCCATATCTTTAGAATAATTCATTCAAAGCTGCAAAATTCTACTCTGAACCGATTGCACAAACCTATCACGAATAATATGTAGGCGAGAGACACGAGGATGCACCCAATCTTGTGAGTTCCATGTATTTCCATGCTCACGAAAACCACACGATTATAAACCTTTTTCGCAAGGTGACAACAACTTCGCTCTTAGTGGTCTGGATGAAACCTACGAGAGCGCATTTTGCAGGTAATCATGCAGCCGTCTTCGACCGACTAGAATTAGATTCGATAATGAGGAGACCCAGTCATTCGCGGTATCACAAAATCGGGTACACTCCCTGGCGATCTCTTGAAAGTCTCTAGTTTTTCAATCAAAATTATTCGGTTACTCTTCGCTTGGTTTGTATCCGTTAAAGCTCATTCTTGAAGAAGTCAAATGACCTTCAATACCAATGAAAATAGGGAAATATCGAAGAAGAGAATATTTATAGCATGAGCTGCTTCATAGCACGAAGTTAGGTACTCTTCGCATACATGAATTTGGATTTGCAAATGTCGCAAGCCGACACTCTTTCTCTGAACGTTCTATCATGATTTATCTAAATCATCTCATTTATTTGCACTTTCACGACTTTCATTCTAATTTCTCTATGTTTTCAGCCATAGTTAGATTTAGGAGTTTTCATCTAACAGATCTCAGAGGAGCTCAGTTTTGATCGGGCGTCTTCAAAAGTGCCCGCTGAATGCATCATTTTCAATTCAGATCTAGAAGTTGATCCCCAATTTCTTCGAACTTCTTTTGGCTATTCGAAGGGCGAGAAAAAATCCTCGATGTTGCTTTATTTTCAGATGAAACTTAGCATTCCCAAGAAGCGTTTGTGATAAGAGGAATAATTTTTATATATTCCAATTGTATACCCAACAAGCGTTACTTATTCTAACGATCATTTCCACAATGTTCCAACTGGAATACGCTGGTCCCAATAAACACCAGAACTTCAACAATATTCTGCAAGCGTAATTGAAGCGTCCATCCCACCGAACGCAATATTTGATCTAAAACTATCAATAGTTATGACTGCTTTATTAGCAGGGAAGCTCGCCACTATCTGCAAAATATGATTAACTTGATTCAAGTAACTTGGGTGGACAGAATATAAGACTCATTTTGTACTCACTCTTTTTTCTTTCAAATTTATAATCTCAACATTTCCGGTACCGGAGCCTCCCACCACGACATGCTCCTTAAAGGGATCGCCATCGAAGTAACGAACCGAATACAAATATTCACCTTCCATATTTGTGGCTCTATTCACCGGGTCAATAGTTTCTATCAGCTTTCCACTCGTCAAATCCCATAATTGAAGACTGTTCCTGACGACCCACGAGCCAGTAACGATTGTCATGTCCTGCATCACGTGAGGCATATAGTTAGGTTCGTCCAATCATTCTCCTGTAACTTTTTACATGGTAGTACTCGTCAAAAATCATTAGACTATGTGGTCTTTATGGATTAATCGTGTGGTTTCGGATGAAATATAGGATATTTCGATACAAGGGCATAAAATTTTTTTCCGCACTCAAGTGATGGGTTTTTTGCCCGATATAACTGCAGGCGAGGGTTGAATCTCGAGGAATCAATGAAATGGAATCGTTACGTGAGGCTGAGCAACAAATGGTCTTGGAAAGCATTTTGAATGTACTGGAGATTTAGAACACCCAAAATTGTGAACATTCTGGCCAACTTTAGAAGAAATCTGGATGTTTCTAGAACAAAGTTACCTGCAAATCAACAGCATCCCCACAGATATGCGGTCCTATGACATTTCTTATCGAACCATCAGCTACTCTCGTATCCCAGATCTACTTTTTAGTAAAAGCAAAAGAGGAAACTCATTACCGATTGAATGTTAGAGACTGCGTGCATCAATCGTAAGGTGTCAGCACAATGCAGTTCTTATCGCATCAGACGCCAAAGGTGAGTAGCCTCTATGAATATCGGTCATTCTGCTGAAACTTGCAGATTTTGGTGCATCCATACCTCATACTTATTGCGATCTTGTTGCCAAAAGGATATAAGAATTGAAAAAACAAAATCTCTTTGCAGACTTCAATCTCAAAATATACTTATGAGAATAATCGGTATCGAATGTTTGATTCCAAATTGTTTGGTATGTATAACAGGGCATGATCAAAATGGTCTGATGGTAAACAATAGTACTCATTTCAAAAGTAAAGGAGAATTTGCAGGTGGGAAGTTTGACTCCAGAATACTTGCAACATCCCGAAGAAATTTGCGCGATAGTGTTCCGCGTAGGAATTGTGAGAATTTGCTGAATAAATTTCTATCACTTGAATCATCCCTACGAAAGCATTTCAAAACAATGACGCGAGTGTTTTTAGAGTTTATGATGGATTATTACCTTTATAGAATCATCCCATCCTCCGGAAACAATGATTCTCGAATTTGTCTTGTGAAATTTAGCAGTAAAAATTCTTGCATGGTGGAATTTATCGGAATCTTCAGTGATCAAATCCATTTTATCTTTTCTGTATTGCTTGATTAGCTGAAAAGAATTGAATCGCGGTTTATCCGGTTATTATTGATGACGGTTATCTCACTAATCTAGCAATCTCAAAGAAGGAACTCGAACGTAGGAAAATGGATTTTCCAACGTTGTTACGTTCTTATAATTGGCCAAGAGTATTACATATTCTCGTGAATATCATATTGGTCTTTCCCAGGAATAAGAATTTGATGCACTTGTCCAATATACAATAGATATATTTTACCTTGGCTGTTTCGGAATCGTAGATTCGCAGTGTTGCATCTTTTCCTCCGGATACCACATGTTCTCCCGATGCATTAACGTCGATGGTGTTGATTTCATTCTCTAGCTCTTTGAAAGAATTGTTAATTGAGTGATCCTCTCTCTAACTTGTTGTTTGATTCAGTATTCGAGGTAAGTTTTTAAAATGTTCAGAGGAGATTCCCAAAAGTTATTCGAGAGCTTATCGACCGATTTGACCACTTTCTATGACTCAATTTGATCGAAAGACTGGGACTGGTGCTGTCATGAGATTCAAAGTGCAAATTTTTCAACGCCGATGAAATCACTGCTGATTCATGAGAATCACTCGAAGCAATCAGAGGTCGATAACATTTTGCGATACTTACCGTAAGCAAATTTCCAGAATTGAATCTCATCCAAACGACACATGAATAAACTGCCACAAGAGCTCGATGCATATAGAATTTCCTTATCAATTGGATGGAAGCAACAATATGTAACAGGCAAAGAAGTTTCTAATCCACTCCGTACGGTTGCTCTCAGCTCACTCGTTTCTCCATTCCGCAACTGGAAAAAATTAAGCAAATCAATAAAGTATTCTACATACGGTTCGCTGTACAAAATGAAGTGTACTTGTATGCACCCAGATCCGTGAGTAGTCGCAATTGTATCGCCATCCGGTGAAAACTTGGCGCAGTAAAGACCAAAGAGCTTATCGGGCAGTCGCACTCTGCGGAAAGCTTGCTTTTTTGAGATCAATAAAGTGTTTGATCTGGACTTCTTCAGATCTTCAATAAATTTACTTCGTTCGTTTATCTCATCTTGAGATCTTTTGCGCTCCACTAGAATACCTGGCAACTTCAAATATAACTCATGGGTATTTTACTCTGCTAGCTCGTATACGTATTCGAACATGAATGTTGTTTATGTCTCGTGACCCCCGAGGTGACCCCGGCGATCCTCAAATCAAGTTCAAGTTCGTTCATTGATACTGTAAATCTGTAGAATCAGCCATTGAGCTTGAGTCGAGGCTTAAGTAAAGTACTTCTTATCGATTATAATCGGGATAATTGAAAAACAGTCGAACACAAGGACTGTTATCAAATGATAATGACATTGTCGGGAGAAGTCAGAACTGCCTCCGGGGCAGAGAGATATCCGGCCTCGAGTGTTTTTGTATTTTGTGCTTCTTCCGATTACGGATCTTCACGAGCCCTCCCCGAGACTTTGAAGTGAGTGGTAATTTTCATCATGAGTCACGTTTATGAGTTATTATGAGACAGCTATAATGAGTGGACTCATAAAGTATTGGCGAAAGAATGGAGAACAGAATCAATGAATTATTTCTCGTATGGCAAGAAAGTCTCTTCTCTTACTTGTTCCGTATTTTTAGAACCACCTTCTCGATTCCTGAGCTTATTTGTCCCGCGTAATTGAGATTTTCTTGTGACGAGACTCGGCCTTGGATTATCTAGTCGAGAGAAACAGATTCAATGAATGATCCTCCCAAATTTATTCTGCTTCCGTAAAAAGCTCTTACTGTCATCAACTACTGGCTCCATCTTCGTTACAATCCCTTGTCCACGTCATACCTTCCAATTGAACCGTTCAATCTCATGATGTTTGGCGAAATCATCTATGATGAATAAGGTAGGCCATGAACTTTATACATATTACACAAGGCTAACTCTTTTTTTAATTGATTCATCTCAGATACGTTTACTCGCCCAATGATGTGACGAATCGCCCATGAGTATATACTGATCAATTGGAAACACCTCATCCCATATCAATAACCATATTGGAATCGAATGCGCACTGAAACTTCAATAAGTCCGCGACTCGTTTAACCTCGTGGTCCTGTTGTTATACCTTTCACGACAAACACGATCGATTTGGTAACCGCATGTTTCAATTCGTACGACTGAACTCTGGCTCTGCGTCCTTTTGGAGCAATTGGATTAGCTCCAGGTCAATTATGAATCGAAATCCATTCGTTGTGCCCTAGAGAATGATCCGAGGACTTTCTCAAGGAAATTTTTTGGTTTAGAGTCAAGGGTTAGTTTTTGTATGGCTTACCTCCGAAATTAGTGACAATTTTCAACCCAGATATTCTGATTTGCATTGAAGGATTCGTCATAGAGTATCGGTCACCCATCTCTAACGTAGTTTTTACAAACATGTGAGTCAGGTTATATTGTTGTGGGGGGAATACTCGGGCAACTATAAATAGCAGAAGACAAACTGGTGGGTTCACATATCATTGTGAGATAGTGATAGATCAATATTTAGTCGTGAATGAGTAATCAATGATATTTATTGTTCGTATCATATGAAAAAGTAAAGAGGGGGTCGATGGAATATATCAATTTCAAAGCTTCAGAAAGCTCGTGGATGTAAGCAAACTTGCGTCAATGGGTTTTTTGTAGATAAGGCCGACAAATCCATTCAATACCTTAGGACGTTTTGCTGGAATTTGCATAAAATGTCCACGTCAAAAACTACGTATTTTCTCCTTCTGACATCTATCCAGTATTTGAATAGCTTTCGCAACTTTCATATTGATGAAAAGACTCAAGGTGTACACCTCACTAGACTTGCTTGTGGTTGATTGGGGAGACTTCTTATTTCAATAATTACGAACTGAATCCCGAGAACACTCATTTATTTATTCATTCAAGTGTTTGATACAATGAACGGCCAAAAAGACGTTTACGTAATGATTAATAGTTGTCGTAGTAGAGAACGTTGTTTTTCTTTTTTCAGACGCAATTAGACACACCAGCTGGTCGATCACCATCCATGGCTAGCGTGCTGCAGCCTGTAGCGCCTCGGACTCGTGTGGCTCTACATTTTGCCATGCAGTCCTACATTCTTATTTTGGCAATTGACTATTCGTCATGCTAATGTAATGATGATGCCCTGAGGAGGCCGACACTGAGGTCGGCGAAACGTTGGCTAAATAGCCCAAATGAAAGGATAGTCCAGTGAACCCACACATTTTCATGAACCGTCCCAAAATTTATCGACCCGCCTGGACACGCAATAAATTCAAACTATAAAAAAGAGAACATTGTTTATACTTGAGTGAATTCTGTCTTGAGCGCTTTTGAAAGCTAGGATATAGAATCGGCAAAACAATCAGACCAGCTCAAATTTTCCGTAGCTTAGTGGGCCATCTTACTCATTGAGGGTTTATCTATCACTCTAAACCAGCACGTTTCGAAGGATTTATCTCTACTCCTTAGTCTGAAATCAGTTGCTTTTATCATAATTCGTTGGAGTAGCTGTTGAGCATCAATATCTTCCATAACTTGAAATAAAATAATGAATTCTGATGGTCAAAGAGATGAATTAGAACAAATTCCAATTTTTCAGAAGAAAAACCATAATCATATTCAGAAATACTTATCGATAATCAATGAAGTAAGATAGAAATCTAAAGAACTCATGCTGTACCAATTCTAATTTTCTTATTGCTCCTTGTGAAGTTGGTTCCCAAACTCATGATGCATACAACATAGATGATCTCACAAAAGAATTATACAAAGTACATGATGTTTTGGGATCACTAAAATACGTCAATTTTCTTCTGATAGAACACAGCACTTTTGTAGCTTTATTTATGACTAAATCCCTATGAGATTCGAAGCTCAACCTTGCATAAAAAATCACACTTAAATCTTTCATTCTGTACACTTTCTGATGATAAGATCCCTATAGAATAAGATTGCAGAATCCCAGGTTTCTTGGATGTACAGAGAACTCGAATATCAGAAAAGTCAATAAATTGCTCTTCCTCGAAATAATGGTGAAAGACTGTCGTTTATACTTGCAAACCTCTCATACACCATCAATCGGAGTTACATTGATGCAAGTGGGACTACTCCGTTACGTTACGAGTTACGAGAAAAGAACCAACCGCACCGACAACATTTCAACTGAACGGCAAAAAGAATTAATATCAAGACCAATGGCTAAAGTCTCGAGAAGGTAAGCAAGGTCCGTAGTTTTGCTGCGCTTTCCTTCGTGTTTGTTTTATTGAAATATAATCTAATAATCGATTTGTACCAATAATATGAATACTTCCAAATTTGAGAATTTTTTTGTTGAGGACCGATCTTGAATCTCTGTGAGTCAACAAAAGTCACACCGGTAAAATCTTTATCAACCAATCTTGTTTTACTCCAGCTGGTTTCCTTCGTAATAATCTGGTCCTTGAGGTGACTTTTTCTGAATTACACAATTCGATTTGGGCTCAATTCATCCAGAAAATTACTGGAACAAATCAAGTATACCCATAAAGACCCATTGTCGGTTTTCTCATATCGAATCCAGGGTATGCCAGTCAGATTCAAATGGTGTAGAGTAATACAGGGAGTCGCACAATGAAGCCGATGAACTTTGAATTTGAACGCTGGAAATAGCGATTTTGAGAGAAAATTACCACTCTCAGTAAAAATGCACGGCATTTTTCATTTTTGTGGAATATACTATATAACTAGATTTCAAAGTATGCAAATGCGACATCATTCATGCACGATTTCCTACGTAGAAAATTAAACATCCAATGGCAAACTTCATAAATACTCTCAAGAATTTTGATTATATGTCTGAATATAACAGTACGTCTGAGTATAATTAGTCAACTATTCCATATTATGTATCGAATGGAATACATCTGATGGAAAGTATCAATATTTGATTTCCAGTTCTTCATCTTTCGCACGATTTTATTTTGATCTTTCAGATAAGAGCTACGGACATGAGCAGATAAATTCTATCAATTACGTGGTTCCATCTATTGTTATACGTAATTGCGCTGTGTCACACCATCCAATCATTGATCCATTGAAGAGATTAAATAATTGACAAAAGTCACCTGCTGAACGGCAAAAATATGGTTATAATCAAGATCAAACCCATTGATATCTCGAGTCCATGCATTGGAAATCAATATCCAAGGCACAAGTGTACTTGCTCTTGATAAAGATGTTATGGACCCTTTCAAGGATTACAATCTCGATTTGGTATGGGTGGCAACTGAATCCTAGAAAGTCAATTATATCCTTCAATTCACATTACTGGCATAAATTTGTTGTGTGATCATGCGCATTATTTAGAGTCAAAGGGCATAATTGTGTTTAGAGAAGGATCAAATCATGCCCATAATGTTCATGTGGAATCAGGATTTCATACTCCAAGCTAGGAAGAAAGTCGAAATATGCTTAAATTCATTCGAATGAGTTTTGATCTCAAATTCGATTTGATCTCTTACGGAAGTGTCAGATTATGGATATTTAATGTGTATTGCACATATGAATTTGGAAAAATGAATTGCAGATACGTATATTGATTCAAAGTAATCATTTCAATCGCGAGGCATCTGGGTCCAATCGAAGATCCGCCTTATAATAAGCATTATGTCGCGGGAACTTACAAATTCCATGAAATAATTTTGCTTTTCAACGGAAAAACTCAGAACCACTTTATACACGAATCTTTCCCTTGGCAGTCTATCGATGTGCTATATGAATTTTAATTGATTCGTGGAGTCATATTCTTAAGGCCATGTCGTAGCCGTGCATCCGACACGTGGGTAGCCGTTTTCGCGGCATTTCCCATTATTCTTGAATCCCTTAGAGATTTGGATCAAAATAAAAGAGAGAGGCTGTTCTACGTACCCGAATCTA
>JAPYYZ010004995.1:0-10741 GCA_030522705.1 Eretmocerus eremicus
GACTACTCCCGACACTGCTTTAGCCACCCTATACATTTCGCTTGTGTGGCGGACTCGGCACGAACTTTTATCGCACTTATGACGGTAAATTCCTCTCTAACCACAGATGGAAGTTTTGGTCATCTTGTATGACTTTGAAATCGCATTCTACGGAGCTCTAGTGCACTGGAGTCATTGAGTGGACTAAAGTAGAGCCCCGTCTTACGGTACCCATGCAGAATATTACTATCGTGGCACAGAGGTGTCCAAACAAGAATACTCATTCCGCGGAGGAACTGTGGGTCTTCAATGATTTGAAAATCTTATCTCGGTATTAGCGATTGAGAAAATATGTACCGAGCGTGGTCAGATTTATCGGTCATTGTTGACAACCACGGGAAGTTTTTTGTGCAAAAATTGTGCCGTATCGTGGCAATAAGCTATAAGCCAATTGAATCTCATGGTTGCCAACGATAATCGATCGAGTTTTTTGTACTCAAAATATTTTTCTTTTATCAAGAATACCGAAAAAAATTATCGATACACTCTTGCTGAACACAGTGGAAATACTTGCGCTACTATACGAATATTTTGTGCCCGGACACATTTTTTACGTTACGACTGTGAGACATTGGGCATCAAAATTCGATTAAGCAAACAAGTAGCACATCATATGTGTTTCAAAACTATGGAAAAATATTCTTTCTGATAGAATTTACTGTATAACAATTCTAGAGCAGAGGTATCTAATCATTTTCTGTATTCCAACCTTTAACGTAGAATTTGAGTTATGACAGAATGTCCCGTGAGTTCATCCTATGCAAAAATGAGTTTCAGAATGAGGGGACCGTCTAAAATGAAATTTTAACTGTGCGAGCCCAAGTTCAAACAAGAACGAACCAATTCAATAGGAGAGTATTGTTTTTTTTTGGTTGTTATGCTGAACGATGATGTTAGTCTGTCTGTCCATCCATTGAATCTCTGAAATTCGAGTGAATCGGATCCCGAGATGGGCGATTTAAGACAAATTTATTCTGTAAATGATTCTCACGCTATAGAGCTATCATGATGAGACACCGAATCATTCCAATCACCACTTGGTGATAATATAAGCTTAAGGGATTAGAAAATGACCAAGAAAATTATTCATGATACCGGCCGTAATGTGAAACGATTCGCTGTGTATGCGTAATCACACTGCCCTCAGTATTCCCCCCCCCCCCCCCGAATCTGCTAGAAATATCAAAATTATCGGGTTCTCACTCTTGCGATAAAACAGATTAACGCAAGTAGACTCGGAGCCGAAAGGTACTGCGAGAGCCATCTCGCGGAGGTACGTAAGCATCACTCACTGGCATGGAGTTGGCAAGGAAAACTCCAAACTTTCCAACTATCTTGAAACAGTCTATTTAATTGAGTGAGATAAGAAATATTCTTCAGTCTCAGTTCTCGAGAATATCGATTGAGACATATTATCGTCACGATCACTACTGTGTGAAAGTTGAATATTTTGACTGCAACATTTAATAAGACTCATTATGCTAACAAAAATCTCAGCCACAAGAGTATTGCAGCAAAAGCAATAAATTATCAACTTTTATGGGCTTCGTTATGATATCAGTGACGTAATCATAGTTTGTTTTGATAGACATAGAAAACTTCAGTTCCAAAAATCAAGAAACTTAGGCGCAGTTCAGAAGGGTCGATCTTTTAAACACGATTAGAAAAAACTCTTTCGCCACTCTAAGGAATACTTTTGATTGACCTTGCAGAAAAATATTCTGCAGTATCTCTCGCGTTTCTCTCCATGAATTGGGTATTTACAAATGTGATAGAATCCTTTTTTTCTGTGTGGCAATTTTTGGAAAGAATGTCCGCTACCGTTCATGCAAATTGAACATACTTTGAAAATTTTCGATCAATTCCTCTCGGACTTGGCGATCTATAAAAGATCAATCCAATATTCCAGAATTCAGCATTGAAGGATATCCACCCCGATTCGTCAAATTATTAAGATTTATTTTCAAATTCTCTCGATGATGCGCGAATCAAGAAGCGCGGCAGCTCGAGACGCCGAGGAGAGCGTTCTCTTTAACCATTCATACATATGCAATCATGCATGTGAAAAGATTTGTGTTTGGCATATTTGTAAGCAGCATGCTGATTCCATAACAATGCGTAATCAAAAACTAACCCAAAATGTGACAACATAATGAATACGCATAGATTTGAAGCTTTTAATTATTATTAAAGTAAAAAAATGTCGGCGCCCCGCGTGATAGAACAAAATTTCGTCGATGATTTACAAGATCTTTGTGAATTTATGAACAGTGAGTTAGCCTCAATCATCGTATGGAAAAAATAATAATAACTTGGTTAGGATCCCCATGATACATCTCGTTCCTTATATCTACGACCTATGTTTTTACAGCAATCAAAGATGATCTTGAGGATACTGTGATATTTGAAATTGACGAAGAATTTTATGCTACGTTCTTATCAAGTTCTGAGGTGATTGGTCAAAATATCAAAAATTTCGATACCTTCCAAAGTGTTGAAGAACAAGCAAACAAATGGATAAAATTGATAGAAAAAGTGAGCTTTCCCTCTAAATTTGCTTGAATTGTATCAAATACAAATTGTATTCGATTATTATTCATTACTGTGCATACACGTAATCTCAGGAATTGGTAGAAAGTCAGCAGCTGAGGAGAGAGACGGAAGTTATTGGTCCATCTGCAGAGTTAGCTTATTGGAGAAAAATTCTCACTCGATTTTCAAAATTAGGAGAACATCTGCGGGCGCCTCACGTTCAAGCGTGTTTAGAGTATTTATTCCTCTCAAAGTCAAAATTATACAAGGTAAGATGGTGGAACACGTTGAGTGCTCATATATTCTTGGGAATTTATACTCACGCAATTTGGACCATCTCGATGAGGCTGTCAGTGATTAAGTATACCTTTAATCCTCCAATTATGTAGGCTTCTGGCGATGTACATGTATCGCCTGATAGAAAGTCTGGGTATAGTTTCTAGTTCTTTCTTCTCATTGGGCCCATTTCTGAGGCTTGGTAGGGTGCGAGAATGACTGATTTGATTGCTATGTCAGAATCTACTTGAACTAATTTCGAACACAGCGTCTCAGAACCTCCTTATTATGTATTTTCATAAAAAATCCACTTGTAGCTTGCCATGGTATGTGAAATTCATACATGATTTGGAAACTCATGAGTAGCCCAGCTAAACAATTTCTAAATATCGCTCAAAATCAGTTCAACGCAGGATGTTTCCTCCGCATTCAGTCAGCCGACAATCATCAGTATGCAATTGACGCGTGTACTTCACTTTTTACAAAGATTTTCATAATCCAGAACATTATGCGAACAAGGGAGATGTAAGATCGAGATTTCTCAAAATTCTCTCTGACCCTATGAAACCGCGGAATACCTCTGCGCTGCTAAAAAAATTTCAGATAATCATTGAGTTGCAAAATTTTTGCAATGTATTCATACGGATTATTATCCGTATGAGATAGTATTTTTTTTGTACATGCATGGACCTAAGATTTACGTCGACTTCTGATCGTCCTGACTTCACGTTTTCAGAAATGGAAAAAGTTAGAAGACTACGTAGTGGCAGTTGAAATATTGGCCGAGGATAATGTGAAATATCTGTATGTATTGGAGAAATTCACTTTTCCATTGTACAGACTCGATCCGACACGGATAGGCGAGCATCTGCCGTCTCTCATTTACGTCCTACAGATGATATTCTCAACATCTCGATTTTTCAACAATAAAGGGATGGTTACTGCTGTATTTGTCAAGGTTAGAGGGTAAAAGTAACCCCTTGAGGCTCGTAACGAAGTATTACGATTGATCGAGTATTATTCCTCTTAGATAAGCGAAAATTCATATAAGACTCATTTGGCTAATTCATGATCATCTCTCGCATTTTGCCATCAATTCTCGTGGATAATATATTCTTCAATCCGAAAAATACAACATGAACTATGAAATACTACGTCCATATTTCGGTTCATCACTATATATTTAAGCGACGATTGCTGCTATTGAAGATGCGTGATGCAAACACAATAATTAATTTTCAGATAACCAATCAGCTCATCCTATCTTGCAAGTCATATCTCACAAATGGGCACCGAGAGTCGGTATGGGATATATCGAGGTCAGAAATGATAGCCAAGATGAAGGTCTCTTATCCTACACTTTTGACAATTTAGTTTCTCTTGCAAATTGGTTATTGTAGAATGATTTCGAAATTCGATGATTTCTCTATCTTTTCCAGCACTGTATACAACTCAATGAGTTTTATCATCAATGCTATCATGAAATAAGGAGGAAAGTGAGAGAAAACTCTCGTGATGATCCTTTCGAAGTCTCGGAAGTTCACGTCTTTGGGAAATTTAATACATTCAAAATGAGGGTTTCAAGGGTGAGTAGCCTATTCGCAAGAATAATGATGGAGTAAATATTTGCTAATAAATATCATGCTTACCATCCTAGCTTATCGACACTCTAGAAATCACATCAATGTATTCAATCTTACATAGTTCAAAAATTGAGGGTATCGACTCATACGCTCAAAAGTTTAGTTCTTTCTATGAAAGAGTGATAGCTCAAAAGTATGACCCACTTGACTTTAGAAAAGCCGACTTTGATTTCGATTACGAAGAGTTTAAGAAGAATGTAGTCGAAACGGAACTTGATCTTCGAAAGTTTTTCTACGAAACAGTTTCGAATCTGCCAAGAATCCAACAAACACTGGCCATGATGAAAAGGTAAGTTCAAGTATAGTCTCATTCCGTCAATTACTCATGTAGAAAAACTATCTTGGAGCTGCATGAACAATCATTGACGCGGGACTCTCGGGTACTTCTTGCATCACTTTCTTGAATTAGGATTCTCTGATAATAGCAGTATTCGTACCTTTCACACTCTCAAGATTTCAGTTGGGGATTCTGATGGCATCATTTTCAGCAATGATCTCTTACACCTCATTGATTTGAGCCCTTAACTTGATTGAAAATTTCCTCTTTTTTTTTCTTCAATTGCGAGTTTTCTTAGTATAATTTTTCCACGTCTCTTCGAGGTGAAGTTGACCATCCTCTTTTCAATGGAATTTATTTGGATTCTTTTTCCTCTGGAGCCAGTCGCATAGTTTCATTCTGATATTCAATAGCCTAGTTTGATTTTACCGACATTTTTAACTACATCAATTTGATTATAGTGTGATGAAATTAAAGAGACCGTGGTGGAATCCGGGGAAATCCAAGCTATTTCATTCACAACCATATCGACACTCGAGAACAAAAGGCCCTATCTCAATTCTTGAGAAAATAAAACCCCTAACTCATTTTTGAGGAAATAGAAAGCCCTATCTCACGCTTAAGAAAATAAAAAGCCCCATCTCAGAATTCAGCTTAAAAAAGACCTATTTCGTTTTTGAGAAAATAAAAAACCCTATCTCGAAGTTTTTGAGTAAAAAAGCCATACCTCAAAAATGTTGAGTAAAAAAGTCCGATTTTGAGAATATGGTGTGAAAAGTTGTGTCTTGAAATGTTCGAGAATGAAGGTCATACGACAAAGAAAAGAGTTTATAGATGAACAGAAAGCTTTTCTCAGCTACTTGACCCCCATTCTCGGAAATTTCAAGACACAACTTTTCACTCCATATTCTCGAAATAAGGCTTTTTTACTCAAAACTTTTAATATAGGGCTTTTTCACTCAAAAATTTTGAGGCATGGCTTTTTATTTTTTCAAAAATGAGATGTATCGTTTCAAAGAAGAGGGATTTTTGCAAAGAATCGTGAAAGAAGAAACGTTTTCAAAATTATGGTTCATGTGCATGTGAGTCTGTATTAGTGCCAAACTTGTGGCATTTGAGTTGTAGCCATGTCTGCCTTTGACTGTGGTATTTTCCTTTTCGCTAATCTTGAAGACTCTTGATGAGGGAATGCATGTGACTGAAAAGAGCACGTTTCGAATACTTTTCTCAGCAATCTGGATCAATACTCCATGATTTCATGTAACTTGATCTCTTGTCTTTATCCAAATATCCCACCAATGACGAACTTAAGGGCCTCTATATTTTTGAAATAAGATTTCAGAAGCTCAACCTCAAGCAGCTATGGATCGACAGAAAGTATCTGGAGCTTTCAAAAATTCTTGAAGCTGAAATCGAAGAAATGAGAGATAGATACAATGAAGACCGGTCAAATCCACCATTACCGAGGAACATCCCGATGATTTCAGGACGAATAATTTGGATTCGTCAGTTGTTGAAACGCATCGAAATCCCTATGGAGATTTTTAAAACGAGGTCAAGGGTAATCGCACATGAAAAAATGCAGAAAAGTAACAAAATCTACAATGCCTTGGTCGCTGTTTTTATCCATTATGAGATTCTCCACCACAAGGCTTGGTTCGATTCGACTGAAATCGTGAGTGAATCTGTTATCATGAAACTTTTGAATGGGTTTTGTATCAAGCACAGGACATATCCATGACTAAATCTCGAAAATATGAACAAGATCCATGGAGTACATTTTATCTAAGTTAGAAAAATTCCATGATTTCAATATTTGATCAGTTCTTTTGAATTCTTGATAGGGGCTTTCCAAAACTTAACAAACTGGTCGTTTTCATTTTGTTCCATTTCGTTTCTTGGAAATACTCACGAACAAGAACAGTGCAACTCCTTATCATGTTAGACTCTGGATATACTTGACTGGGGGTCACGATTTAAAGATCATTATTGTTTTCAGGTGAGATTGGCACTCACATCTCCGTTACTCCTACGAAATCCAAAAACAAATCAATATGTTGTGAATTTCGATCCTTACATTGTTGAGGTTGTCCGAGAGGCAGACTACATTTTGAAATTTGGATTGGACGTTCCTGATTTTATAAAGATAATATTTCTCCACAAAAATCAACTGCTTTATAATCTTGAGACTCTAAAAACATTACTGGAAGATAATAATCGCCTGAGGAGATCTATACCACCATTGTTTCTCAGATTGATGAGACCTTGTTTGATTGAGATTGAAACAGCTTTTCAACCTTGTTTATCTATTATAACATGGACTTCTATGAAGATTCCCGATGTTTTCGAGAATATGCGAAATACCATGGAACGCATTGAAACCTTTCTCAAAAAAGTTATAGATATGAAAGAGGCAAGAATAGATGAAATCTTTGCATCAATAGCAAATACGACTTTGATGGAAATAAGCAATCATCCTGAATATCCGGAAGAGTTTTCCAAGAACATATTAGAATTCACGTCGAAAGTTGGTTTTGAATTGGGTATAAAGTCATCCACCGCCGAACAAGCAGTTATCGGCATAATAAACAAATTTGTTGATTTGATAACTGATCCCAAATTGGCTGAAACGAAATATAATTGGATGGACCCAGCGAAAGTGAACAAACCAGTGACGTCGCAAACGAAATTAACAGAAGGGTCTTTCGAACAAGGCATGGATTTAATACCTTGCTTGTAGGCTTAATAACCTATAGAGAATTGATGACGATCATAAACATTTTCCTCTTTCTTTCAAAAGGATTCGCACCTCTCGACAAATCATCAAAATCTAATATCAAGCATCTACACAACGACTGCATGGAACTGTTTGCTTATTTCAATCAAAAGTTAATGGATGCTCTCGTGAAGTGTACAAAGAAGACTTTAGAAATGTTGAAGAAAATGATCAATACATCAAGGTAACGTGAGATCATGCAAAATTTGGATTATGACTTTAATCAGAACAAGCATAGTACTCTCTAAATTTTTTCGTGCAAGTTTACAACCCATTCTGCTACAGTCGAGTGATAGAGTAAAAGTCATTCAAGAAAACGTGCAAAATGTGATTTTCTGTTGTTCGTCACTTGTCCCTAGATCTCAAGCTCAATATAACATACCATAAACTTTTTTTTTGTTTGTATTGATTCGTAATGATCTTTTCTTGATTAACATGCTTTCTCTTCTTATTCCGATCTTTCTCGATAGTCAATCAGATTATTTGCTGTACTTTCTGGAGCAATCCAGACGTTGTCTCTGTTTTATAAGGGCGACGTAGCTCCATCCGTGGTTCAGTTTCTCCCTAGCATTGTTCTGAACGAATTACCGGGTCGATCATCATCAAATTTGATATGCATGCTTTTCTACGCTCAAGAAAGCTTTTCTGAGTTATCGAAGATATGTTGACAGAGAGTTGAGTCCTCATTCAGCTGACATTTAATGTACCATCAAGCACTTGTACTATCAATCACTTTGAACACCGAGGGTAACTTTAGAACACCCTAAGAAAAATAACTTAGGAGGTCATGCTCGTCGTGACAAGTTATCTGAAGGATCTAAGACTAATTTTTTCCACTCATACTAAGCAAGAACAATTATGTGCGCTCGTGAGAGTCACTCTAAAAGCTATGAGGTCCATTTGATGCCAATTTCATCGAAGAGACTATACGTATAATATAGTTTGGCTGATCATTTTCTCTTGGATAAACGTTAAAACTGTCCAGATAGTTGCTAGAGTCACTCACGGGAGTGCAGGACATTGTTCTTGCTTACCGTGAGTAGAAAAATTTGTTCTAGAACCGTACAATAACTTGCCTCATTTAGCGTGACTTTGTAAGTCATTTTTCGTAGGATGTTCGAAAGTTACCCCCGATATTCAAAGTAACCCCGGTTGACGATAACGCAAATGATGCCTCATTGGTGGAAGGGGCCTCATCTGCTATTTGTCTAATTGCACTCTAAGATGTGGCAAAGGTCAAATCATCCGGCGATCAGAAGTTCAAGTTGAATTCTCAGAGTAGAACTCGGGTATTAAGTCGAAATGGTATATGATTCCGCGAAAGCTCTATGATGACAGCAATCGCAATTTTGTACTTTCACTTGAGCTTATATTAGATTATATGATTCAGTCATACCAAAAAAACTCCCAGGATTATTCATGAATGGCTCTTGAAAGGACTTGAGACCTTCATTTTTATTCATTCCTCCATTGTAACCACCGCATTTTTCTTCGAAAATTCGTCGTAGCATTGATGACCTGTGAGAGTTACTCAATACGTCCCAACTCAAATATTAATTTTTGCAAGATGAATCGTATGAATGAGAACTTAGAATTAGTCAATCAAAAGCCGAAACTCCCAATTTTCTGACAATGACCCACGAGAGTGGGACTTTTTGTAACTTTCAGTGAATGAAAGTTGCCCTGGGGGCCGTTGTTTTGTCCTCCTACTATCGAAGACTGTATCAATAACTTAAACAACGAAATCGTACTCACTGTGAGCATTCGGCTAGCCACTGGTCGAATCACAAGAGTAGTTTTCATTCCATGACAGACATTGAGCTAGACAACTTTTTCCACGAGCAACATAACAGATCTACTCTTATAGGGTTAGACGATGGCACCTCACAATCGTTGGTTTGCTGATTGATACTATCTGTATTTGAACTCGATTTAAGTTTATCAGTTGAAAACATGAATCCAGTTCTGAAGTACGTAGTATTTCCCAATCTCAAAATCGTATTCCATTTATTACTCGGCTAAATCAACCAATTTTGGTCATTGTATTTGACTTTGTGAGGGAATATTGTGAAATGAGAAAGATATTCCCTAGCTAGTCTTGAACTCAACAACCACAAAAATCTATACTGACCTAATCTATTCTATACCGTGCAAAACCATGGTTATATGTTAGCTACTTAATCAGATTAAGCGCTAAATTCATGACTGAACAGTTCCAAGAAGAGTCCTCACAGGTTTTGTTCATTTGCAGTATTTTATTCAAAAAAGTCATAGATATTGACGAGGAAAAAGTATTGATGCAAACAGATTTTGTTTTACGGATTCCTCATATTGTTATCAACCCTTCGATCGAAGAACTGCAAAATCATTTCAATAAAGTGATGGAAGGCTTATTTGGATTACATAAATCCGTCCCAATGTGGGGACGTCAAGCTGGAACCGAAAAAAGGGACGAACTGGATGTCGACGAAGGTAATTTCTTCTAGATTTGAAATTAATGGACAGTTAATTTTAGAGAAAAAGGTCCCATAATTAACACATTATTGCCAGAATCTTATCACGAGTTCATCCTCGATCATAAGGAAGTTTTACGCAGTTCCATGAGCTTACAAGGAGCCATGCTCGTCTTGAAAGATGATATCGCTCGCATCGCGAACGTAAGATGATTCATTTTCTTTACTTGTCATCGATTGTATTAATTAAAACCATGCAAGGATACGTACCACTCGATTCATGTATATTTTTCTGGCTCTGTGTTCAAGAAATTTCTTGAGATCATGGAATTACGACAGAGGTATACCAGCATGAAAAATCAATCTCAAAACAGGATTCCCTCCATGTGTGATGCAAAAAATCCTAAAGTACTTGATTACGAGTGCAATGTACTTTCTAAACAAATATTGATGAAACTTTGAAGAAATTTATGAATGATGCAAATAATGGATTTGAATCTTGTTCTGCATCTACTGAGTTTTTGTCGGGCCTAGAATGTGAAATTTTAATAGATTCTCAGTCAAGTCGATGCCATTCATTCCGCATTCAAACTGCGTATAAATGAAGGACTAACAAGTAGAGGACCAACCTTGTGGATAACAGATTTAGCCAAAACTCTGGGAATCATCTTGTTTCGGTGAGAAATGAAGATATCCCAGAGGGCTTATGCTAATAGGCTCTCTGTTCCGAGATACAGCTATGGAC
>JAPYYZ010004997.1:0-10083 GCA_030522705.1 Eretmocerus eremicus
GGCCCGCTGAAACCGAATTCGAGCTCGGTTTCAGCGGGCCAAAATACATATAGTAAGGTGGGTCTGGTCAAAAGTACAAGTACTTTTTTTTTGTGTGCCGTTGTAATTGATGTCTACCTGAACTATTGAAGATATTCTAAGCCTTCTCATACATCCAAGTCAATTGGTTCAGTAAGCAGGGTCAAGGCCCGGTAATCCGAAGGTGAACGGTTCGAGTCCCATCGACACCGTAATTTTTTTTCTTTAATTTCGAAATCACAATATGATAGTGAAGGAGTGTGAGTGAACTCTAATTATCATCCACAATTGGTTCCCGTTTTTTCGGTTCAATATGACGGGGTGAGAGGCTTGAAAAGAGTGGAAATCCCTCCGCTCTTCGAGTGAATTTCCACTCCAAGGCGACTGGAGCGTATTCTACTCGTATTTTCCAGTGAAATTCTACTTGATTCGAGTGGCTTTTCAGTCAATCAGATTTAGAGCATGAGCTTTCGATTGGCTACGAATGAATGGGAGATCCATTATAGAATATAAGAGGTACATACAAGCCAACTGAAATAAAAAATCCAGAGAGAGTTCCAAAGTAGTTCCAAACAGTTATGTGCATTGAGAGCCACGGGCGCAATAGTAGTCTACTCGAAGGAACTTTTGGTCGTAAAGTGCGTCGAGCTATGAGATTTCCAGAGGGGGTGATTATTTTCAACGCCGAGTTCATATTCAGATATTTATCTAAAAAAAACGAAAGTGAGTGGCATTCAATCTCTGCTGAGCGACAGAGACATACTCTCTTCACTCCCCCAGCGGTACAAAAGATATTCGATCCAATACTAATGAACGATGAACCATTATAGATGCATCACATGAGGAAATACGAAGTGATAGAGTAGAGACTCAAGAAGGGAAGCAGCCCGACGAAAAACAGACGTGTTTAGGAGGAGCCCATATTACACACGAGTTAGTGGTTTGTATACCAAAAAAGGAGAATCTTGAATATTGCAACGTACGTGGAATGCTTCTCTGCACACCAAGGGCTGAGAATGGTAATATCGTTACGCTAACTGCTCATTTAGTCTATTTGTTGCATACCAGAGTTTTCATGATGCGAGTTCATTCAGAAAGGGAAATAGCAGTGATAGTGAGAAAACAAACTTTGAAACAGTAAGCCCTAGATGCAGCCGACCGAAATGGTCGGTGCTGACTCCTAGGGTTAGATTTACGACTAATGAACGATCGATGATTGCAGATGCATCACGTGAGGGAGTAAGAAATTATAGAGTCCAGACTCACAAAGTGAAGCCACCCGACGAAGAGCAGACGTGTCTAGAAAAAGCCCATATAACACACGAGTTAGTGGTTTGTATACCAAAACTGGAGAATGCTGAATACTACAACGTACGTGGAATGCCTCCCTGTACATCAAGAGCTCGGAATGGTAATATCATTACGTTAAATGCTCGTTTTGTCTATTTGTTGTATACCAGAGTTTAAACGACGCGAGTCTATTCAGGAGAGAAAACAGCAGTGATAATGAGAAGACAACCTTCGAAACAGTAAGCCCTAGATGCAGCCGACCGAATTTGTCGGTGCTGACTACTAGGGTTAGATTTACGACTAATGAAGATCGATGATTGCAGATGCATCACGCGAGGGATTGACAAATGATGAAGTAGAGACTCAAGAAGTGGCGCAACCCAATCAAGAGCAGATGCGTTCTCAGGAAACAGACATCACATACGATTTAGTAGATTGCATACCCAAAATAGAAAACAATGAATGCTGCGATCTGCGAGAAATACCTTCCTGTATATCAAGAACTCACCCATGTAATGTCATAATATCAATTTTTCATTCCGTCTGTTTCCTGCTATTATATCCGATTCTGAATGGTGACAATAGCGATATTGATAAAATAATTTCCGAGATAGTGTAATTCTGGATGCAGTCCCTATCACTAGTCATTTTTGAAAACTCTGATCTCATTTAAGACTATCTAGCGATGAATTATTGCAGATACAGCATGTGAGGGAATGAGAAATGATATTAGAGAGTATCAAGAAGTGAAGCAATACAAAGAAGAACAGATGGCTCCAGAGACAATTGATGTTCCATGTGATTTAATGGAGTGTCAAGTGAAAAAAGAAAACCTTCAATACTGCGACGCATATGGAAACCCTGCTGGTACATCAGGGACTCAGAATTGTAATACCAACGATAATATTATTTCATCTTACGTGAATTTCAATCACCGCATTGTGAATGATAGAATTTCACACATGAGGACTTCCTCTTGATCGGAATCGTTATTGGAAGAATAGTTCCCGAGGAAAAAAAGCTCCGAATGAAGTCCTCTCCATCGCTTGGTGTTGGCGGATCAGATTCGTTTCGATACTAATTATCTATACATCATTGCAGGCGCATCTTATGAGGACGTAGAGGATGATGCACTAGGTATCCAAGAGATAGAGCGACCCCAAGAAGAACAAATGTGCCCTGAAGAAGCAGATATCCTAAATTTTGGAAGATGGCTACCGAAAGAGGAAGAAATTGAGTTTTGCGCAGCCTCAAACATATTCCATAGGACTCCAACAATACACGATGGTAATGTCATGATATTAAGCTGTTTATTCGAAATATTGATTCAAGAGTTTACAATATACATACTGTGTTGGAGATGCTTCTTGGCTCGAATCAATTGATCTTTTTTCCTTCATAATATCCCGTATTGATGTGAAATCCACACCTTCTTCATCTGGACGAGATTTATTGGATGTACGTCATACTTTGGATCTAAATTGCTTCACAGAATGTTTACGATCTTGCATTGTTACGTTTCTCTCTATATCTTTATATATCTGTTCATGTGCGTTGTTTTTTTTCGTGAACGATTTTTTCTAGCCGGTTCGATCGATTTTTTAGAATACACATGGCTTGTAGAGAATTTCTTTAAGAAAAGCCCAGTGAAATTCCAGATCCCTACACCGAACAGTCTTTGCCTTATGACTTTTCATCCTATTCTTATGGCGAATTTTTCAAAAAATCGTGGATCCACGTAAGGTATTGTTTTTATTCATGTATGATTTAGAAATTCGAGAATAACAAGTTCGCGGTAGTTTTGGATTCGTTGTTGCGGAATCTTTATTAAAGTAACTGTAACTGGTTTTCGCACATCCGCTGCTGATAAAATTACGAGATTAGTGAAGATTCACGAAAACCAGGTTTTGGTATCAACCAATTGATGGGGAAACCAAAGATACATCAGGATTGTTATTTTCAGATTATTGAATCATAAATTCAGAAAACAACAGGATACATGAGACAAGAATTTTTCAAAAACGTTGCAAGCAGAATGTAAACGATTCATCATAAGCCAAAACTGTTTGGTGTAGACAGTTGGAGATACAGCACTGGGTCAGCTCCAAGAGATTTCTTTACGAACTCCATGATTTTCAGGATCATCAATCGAATCGGTGAGAGAAAATCGCTTATGGGAAGAGGAAACGCATGCACACACAAACAATACACACGCGCGCACACAAAAAAATACACACACGCGCGGAAACAGGTATACCGAGACAAGATTTCAATTCTTTTACAATAAGATTTGAGTAGAAAGTATGGTGTACAATCAATAGATCTCATAGAGATGAAGAAAAAGAGGTAACTTTCATAGGGATGGATGATAATATGACTGAGAAAAGATGATTGAGAATATGCGCTACATTAACGAAGAGAGGATCTCGACCGACTGCCGTACAATTATGTTTCCGAACATACCACCGTACGCTCCTATCTTTGTAACGTAGCATAACATTCGCATGTGATAAATGTGCCCCTTTCTCTGGAAAGAAACATTCTGTTCTCTTTTAGCAGCGTATTTTTATCTGCTAATCCGCGGCTCCGGACCACTCACGACAGCTTCCTGTTCGTTTTCCATTCTTAAATTGCTAGCTTGCGCTCTAAACATGCCGTCCGCACGTGGCCTTGCTGGAAATGAGCGCTGTGAGTGCACCATGTATTTTTGATCATCCGTCATAATCATAAGGATTCAAAAGATGGTTTTTTCGTTCCTCGGAATAATCCAATTACCTCCGACATAATGACTCATCAGTCAACTACATGAACTTCGATTCATCTTGAACAACTTCAGCCTCGCCATTTCCTCGAAACCTCATGGCTGATGCATACAAATTTTGGTAGTCAGAACAATTGACGGCAAGCAGGGCATTCGATCTACTTTGGGGGCATTGTCTGCAGTTGCAACTTTCGTAGTCCGTGTAGCTTATCGACTCTTCTTGACAACACCGGTTTTTCCACATGCGTTATTCTTTGTAATTCTATATGCGAAGCGGATACTATAGGGATTAGTTATTTTCTTGATCTAGTTACATGAGAACCAATATCAGTTGCAAGGACGTTTTGATATCCATGTCAATTCAGGATACCGCCGATAACGGAAAAAATTACCCAATTTATCAGGGGAGACCGAAACTTATGGGTCACGGATTCAGCTGAAACTGCAGAAACAGTATTTTTGTAAGAGCACGAGAGCGGAGAGAGATAGAAAAGAGTAACATCATCTTTCACATACTTAGGGACTTTTCAATTAGCTTTTTCCATCAGGATTGCAGTCCAATTTGGATTTCGAATGTTGTCAAGCCCCTTGTGGCATTACCATGAATACTCAGATATTTCAATGAATCAACATAGAAATGAGCAAACGACTAACTGCATCAGGACAAGGCACAAGACTATTGTTCTGCCCTTTTCAGTGCGTCAAAGATCGTTGAGCAAGAATCATAATATACATCACTGCGGGCTTTGCCCAGGAGGCCACCGGCACTCCCAAAATTTCCTAATAGAGACAGATCCGACAAAGACTGATGTTCTTAGGCGGTTCACAAGCTGAATGCTATTCAAACCTACGCCGGTAACACATACAATGGAGATACGGAGTGAGAGTTTAGTGAACAGAGGCTCGTTCGTTCATTATGAATATTGCACAGGGTGTCCGAAAAGACAGTAACCCCCGCCCTCGAGAAAATCGTGAGTAGCTCCGCATATCGAAAAACCCCCAAACACGTGTCCCCTGAAATCGAGGAAGAAGCTCAAAATTAGACTCAGATTTGAGCTTGAGCGTTACCTTGACCACTTCTCGAGGGTCAACTTCAATTTTCCACTCTGAAACTCCTATTTTTGTTACCGGTTCTAAAAGAGCACAACATTTTACATTTGGATATGATTTTTTTACCATTCTTTAGTTGACCTCTGGGGTCATTCCAGGGGTTAAAAGCCTCTCAAAAAGCGTTACAATGTGCGAGCGCTTAGTTGATGTATTGGGACGGTCAATAATCCTAGAAAAGATTCCCCAGTGTTTATTTGATCTTTGATCTGTGACCTTGAGCATGACCTTGTCTTCCTTTGTGAAGCCGGATTCTGAGAGAGCGAAACAATTTACGTTCTGAGATGATTTTTTGACGAAGCGTTCTAGGGGTCAAAATTCTGTTGGAAGCATCTCAACGCGTCAGAGCTAGAGTAATGCACTGTAATGATCAGCCATCTTGGGGGAAGCTCCTCAGAGTTTGTCTAATCTCTGATCTGTGGCCTTGGTTATAACATTACCCGCTTTCGAAGGTCATCGCAAGTGTGATGAACGGAAAATTATGATTCTGGCATCAGAATCTGCGAGGTTGCATCAATTCGAGATCAAATACGATCCTTCAACAATTTTTCAGGATGACATCTCGAAATTTCATGAAGGTCAAGAACCCGCGATCGAAATCAAGGATTTCATCCGGAGAGCTGGGAATAACTCAAAGAAACGGACGAGGTCACATTCAAGGTCATAGGTCAGAGGTTGAATGAACTCTGAAAAACTCTCCCCGAGATGACTGATCAATGATTCCAGTGCATGTCCCCATCTCTGGCGTTTTGGAATGCTGTTGCTTAACTTTTGACCACTGAAATTACCCCAGGGGTCATCTGAAGAATTGTCAAGAAATTATATTGGAACGTAGAATGTGCGCTCTTTCAGAATCCGGATTCACAAGGAAGGATTTTCGTTCGAGAAACTGGAGTTGACCGCCAAAAAGGGACACAATCAAGGTCACAAGTCTGAGGTTGAACGAATTCTGGAGAACCTTTTCTAGGATCATTGACCGTTCTAGTGCATCACCTAAGCTTTTGCGAGTTGAAACGTTTTTTGAGAGACTTTTGACCCCTGAAATGACCCCAGGGGTCATACGGAAAATTGTAAAAAAATCATATTTGGACGTGAAAATTTCGCTCTTTTAGAATCCCAAGTCAAAAATAGGGGATCTTATTTGGAATATTGAAGTTGACCCTCAAAGAATGGCCAAAGTCATACTGAAGGTCGAATCCGAGTCCATTTCTGAGCTCTCCCTCGATTTCAGAGGACACGTGTTTCGGAGTTTTTCGATATCCGGAGCCATTTCCGATTTTTTAGGCGGGGGAGGGGACTTCTGAGTGACCCTGTACATTGTTCAAACGAGGCGTCATAAGCGCCTAAGGCAGATTGTTCAACATTTTCAGTCTCCGACATAGCGATAAAATTCTTTTTAAGATCTGATGCGCTCAATTCAGTCGATTTCGAGTGAGATTCCTTTCACTCGAAAGCTTCGACTGGGCAGAATCCCAGTCGAATCGACTGACTTTTGCGCATGGTCTGTCGAAGAAATTTAGAGAGCGGCGAATGTCTTCCCCCTCATTCCATCGGGAAGTGCAGAATTGAGGCAACCTCCCACGTTACTAAACGCCTAACTTCCACAAGTTTCACTGTACTAATCTCAAACTTAGGCAAAATGCTGAAAGTAGAGGGTTGAAAGATTGAGTAAGCCCTTTGTGTGTCAAAGAATTCCAATAAACTCTCGGGAGTCATCTAAATCTACTCTAGTTTTTATGATGCGTGCAATAAAAATTACTGCACTGTGTTGGGAGTGAACCTCGTTTCTACCCACTGTTACATCGATCTATTGCTTTCTCAAAGAAAAAGCTTTGTATTCGGTCTTTCCAATTTCCTTTATTTTTTTCTTTTCCTCTTTCCTCGCACCACCCCTTCCTTCCAATCAAATTCTCAAAGTTTTCTATAGCTACTTTCCATTGCTCATCTTCGTTTATATCCACCCCTAACGTAATTTCTCCGTGAATCAATTCATTCTTAGATGTCTCCGTGTCTGTGTGTATGTGGATCTTTACGGCGCAAATCCCTCACGACACAGAATCTCGTACAGTTTTCTATATTTTTTTTTCTAATTCACAACGTTATTCAAAACAATGCTCCTCAGAGACCAGTCAATCTTGGGTTCTGAATCTCATACTCTCCTTATTATGAATTTTTTAATAGTCGTTATTCGAAAAGATTCTCTAGAAATAAAGTTTTTCCTCCTTTATTTCCATAGAACTTTCATCCATTGAATTCATTCTGTTCCAAATTCATTAACAATATTCTTCACTGTTTTCCTAAGATACCAGTCAATGTTTCGCTCTCAATCTCACGTACTCTTCTCATTCCAAATTTTTCTAACAGGCAAGACAAAAAGAAAAAAAAAAATTCAAAATCACATTTTTTGCTCCTTATTATGATATAACTTCCATGCATTCAATTCTTTCTATTCCAAATTCGTCACTAATATTCTCCCCTACCTCATCAGAATTTATTCTCACACACACGCGTGCGCTTGCATGCACACACACACACACACACACACACACACACACACACACACTCACACACACACACACACACACACACACACACACACACACACCGATGGCTAATCGACGTATGAATTCAGAGACCGCCCCCAATTGATGCTCGCTGTGCCGCTCTCATAACGCCTTGTCATCGATTCTTCAGAATTTCCTTTTTAATGATTTAATTTGATCAGATTCTTTTTTGTGTAAAATATAAATGGAGTAGATATTCCATAATGGCAATATTTGATACTTAATCTGAACTATTTCCATAGAGATATAAGAGAGGAGAAAAATTATGTAATACCATACCGCTTTGAGGAAGCATTCTGCTAATCTCTTCCAGCAGCGTATTTGATCAGCACATAGTTGATTTGAGAGGCAGACATGTTGGCTCCCCGCTGCTGTCTATATCAAAGGGCCGTCCATAGATGACGTCACGCGGGGATTGGCCATTTTTGACACCCCCTCGTCACGCTAAGGCCCTTCACTGAGCTCCTTCTATTCACTGCTTGTCACGTTTGACTGAACCCCCTTCCCCCAAGAGCGTGACGTCATTCATGGATTGCCTCTAACACGGAGGTTCACTCGTGATCGGGAGGGGAGTAAACTTTACACGCACGCTTGATGGTAACCTCCACTTTTTCCATTATCTCTCTCATCGATCGGATTAATTCAGTTATTTCCTATTTATATCTTTTCTCTGGAATCTTCTGAAAGCTCTAGGCTTTTTTCCTAATTTTGATCTTTTGACGACTTCTTCCTTATTACCAAATGAATCTTATTTCGCTCGAGAGACTCTGAATTTAGTTTTATATTTGTTTGGTATCCAAAGTTCCTGTCAATTTCGCCCAATACGACCCCCTCATTGGAGCTGACCAATTTTTTTCTCTATTTGCTTCAATTCTGACACAATTGTTCTTTGGTATACTCTCCCGTTCTATGAAATCCACACAATTGATGCTGTATCGGATGTATGCAATTTCAGGAGTACTCAATTATTAGGTTCAGAGACTGTATATCGTGTGTATACTCAGGGAGGAGAGAAAACATCTAAATATCTTATGATCTCTACTTGAGTCTTCTCCCTCCTTAGAACAACCTCATGGCGCAGAGTCCAATCTCATTTTGAGATCCGCATTATTGACAACTATGGATACGCATGAGTGTGATCCAGAGATTGACATCGAGGATGGATTTGATGAAATCAAAAGAGAATGGTTGTCCGATGAATATGAAAAGAAGGAAAAATAATAAAAATGAAGGTGAATTGTGAACTTCTCAGGATGGCATACGCCTTTTTTGAAAGCAGCAGTTAGTAGTCTCGAAGTGATGATATGAGAAGCAAGTTGGAGCTAATGGAGGCCAGGAGCATCGCAGACCAATACCTCATGGATGAATCCAGGTAGATTAGTTGACAGTATCGGACCGTACAGTCAACAATGTAGTGCGGTTACCTCTGTGATGTGCATTGCGGTTGCCCTAGCATGAATCGTCTCTCCAAAACTTTCATGGAATGGATCTGTGGTCTAGCGTTTAGCCAAATTCTCCAGACTCTATGTATAAAGATCGAAGGAAAGGAAAATTGAAATAGTAAATTACGTTATTGTGGGTGAGAAAACTACCTCTTGACCTTGAAATAAATAGATCGTGGCGAAGCACTCATATAGCTCTTACGTCATTGAGTTTTTACCGTTTGTCCCATAAGCACCTTGCTGCCTTTTTCTCATGGAAGCGTCCAATAGGAGTAGCTCCTACGAATACCTTTGAATTTTCCATAGAGTTGCCTCCTTGAAGAAATTTTCCACTTTCCAGAGAATGTTTGCAACCTCAATGTAAAACTGCGCAGGATGACGGCATTGGATATTTCAGGAGAGTATGGACGAGTGCCTCGAGAACTATTGAATTTTCCTGGAGAAAGCAGGGCCATGATCCCTCCTAGTGAGACATTATTTGTTATAGAGTTGAGAATCTCCATAAAGACGAGATGAAGAAAGACTGTCAACTATGACTGCAACTAGAAGACGAAATACTGCTGAAATTTCACATACATCTCCTGAACTATACAAATATTAAGTTCCCAGAGATATATATGTCGTAGGCAATTCGTTCAATCCGTCAGTTTATAAACTGGCAGGCAATTCGTTCAAGAATCGCTCTTCCGCTCATCCGCTCGAGTTTTGAACGAATTGCCTAGGCAGTTTGTTTCCGCCAACGGGAAGCTCAGGAAGAATAACTGGAGACGACGCAACTGCTCTATATATTTTAACTCAAGTTCTGTTTATTCAAAGATCCAGATATTCAAAATTCAGAGAATTCAAATCGATTTTATTGAGCCTACATCCGCTCGCTTCAAAACCTATCTCCGAAGTGAAG
>JAPYYZ010004998.1:0-10083 GCA_030522705.1 Eretmocerus eremicus
ATGTTCGAAGTACCCCAGCATCGGCGACTTATGATAGAATTGAATTATTATTTTTATAGTTGTGAATATCAGAGTGAATGTAAACGCTTACCCACACGAGAAACTTTTCGCTGGCTTCAAGCCTGAAGCTAGCGAAAACATCGATATCTCGATCGGGATTGAGGTTAGGCAGATTTTTGAAACGGCATCAGGAGCAATAAATTGAGCAATAAAAGATGAGTCCTCAAACGTTACGATCGCTTCAGTAGAACCGAAGCAATCTATGTTTTCGCTAGCTTCAGGTGGAAGCTAGCGAAAACATGCATATCTCGTACGGATGTGGAGCAATACATTTCTTAGTGCGGCAATAAATTAGCAATAAAAAAGCAATAAAAGATGGCATAGTTAGTTTCTGATTGTGCTCGATTGCTTGGGCCAGCTTCAGGACCCCTCTTTGAGACGACCCCGGGCTCACGGAATCGGTACCTAGGACTTCATTTCATACTGTAAAATAGCTATATCTCCAACTCTACTCAATCAATCGACATCTAGGCGGGCGCGCTTCGGAGGTGATCGTGCTGGCCATCGTGAAAAAATACCTTCACCGTCAAAGATATTCGCACATGTGCAGGAGAGTCCGATCATTGAACCTAGATTCGCTTTGAAACGACACGAAAACTACGAAAATTCGGGTAATTCTGAAATTTATAGCTCATCCCAGGGATCAAAAAACGACCCAAAATCTATACGTGAGAGGATACTTCAGAAAGTAATTCCACCGCGTTTGATGCGGATCCTCTCATAGAGATTTTCGTAGGAGCCCGGTCAGTATTGGCATTTTCGAAAAAATGCCGGTCTTGAAGTAGCCATGATTCCGAAGCCTCTGATTCGATTCGAACGTTCAGAAAAGAAAATTTAGGTACCTTCAAGATAAAAAAACTAGCCGAGGTAGATATGAGTTCTTAGTTTTACGACTCGGCACCTGCTTTTTCGAGGACACCTGCTCTTTCGAGTCTAGCTGAGGTAGATTGAAAAATGTTGAGATGGCTCGAAATGGCAGCAATTTTATGAGAGGAAGAAAATCGTAAAAAAATCGTTTTACGGTTCGAGCCGCCAGATGAGCGGATTCGACTTTTGAGCTGGGGTCACATTCTTCTCTGGACGTTACCGTGATGACAAAAAAAGGGCGACCTTGTCAATCTTTTTAGGACATGCCCAACCAATTTGGCGATTATTTGAAAAAAGACCTGATATCCCCTTTTTGAGATTGAAAAAAAATTCCTACGGCTAGTTTGGGTTTAAATCGGCTGCTCAACGAAATTTTCACTCCTCGTCGGGAGAGGAAATAAGTTTCCAGCAGCCTGGAGACTGTGGAGTAGTCCACGATTTATGTTTTGGTCCATTTTTGCACCGCTACCATCGATGCATGGAGTAGGGCATCTATTTTCGTGCGGAAACTTCCGCATCTTGGGCTGAATTCGGCTGCTCATTGGATTTATTACTACTCCCCGCAAGTGGGTTTTGGATCACTACTGGCGATACACAGAGTAGGACACCTGTTCTCGGGTGGGAGAACGTTTTTGGATTGGAATCGGCTGCTCATCGAAGTTATAACTCCTCGACAAAAGTGGTAATAGATCTCCTGGTACCCAAATTTCATCGAGTAGTCCATAGTCCTATTTTTGGTCAATTTCTGGCCGGACACTGTCGATTCGCAGAGTGGGGCATCTGTCTGCGTGCGAGAACTATGCGATTTGGGCTGAAATTGGCTGCTCATCGAATCCATTACTTTTCACCGATAGTGGTAGTAAATTTTTTGGTACCCGGATTTCATCGACTAGTCCACAGTCCTGTTTTTGCTCAATTTCTGGTCTGACACTGTCAATTTACAGAGAAGAACATCTGTTTTCGTGCGAGAACTATGAGAATTGGGCTGAATTTGGCTGCTTATCGAATTTATTACTCCTAGCCAGATGTTGTCATAAATTTTTCGAAACTTGGAGGCTATGAACTGAATCTATGTTAGGGTCCATTTCTGTGCCATCTTTCGTGATTTACAGAGTAGTACATCTTTTTTCGTCCAAAAAATCGATTCTTGCAATTAAGGGCGCCGACTTCGCGTATTGTCCTCGTGACAGATGCGGTCAAAATTTTACCGGTAATGCCAGTTCATCAATCCTTTCCTACAGCACCTTCTTCCCCATTCCTATCCCACGGACGCCGATCTACAGAACATAGCGTCCGCTGCTGTGTGTTGATCGCTACATTCGTTGAGTGAGTCTCCGTACGCCTCCACCATTGAAATTCAATGATCTTGGGTTTGGAACTGGCTACATCTATATCTACATGTTCTGTCTGTGTATCCATACATTCTAGGGTGTCCGTTATTTTCCGAACTTCTCGTATCGGCTCCTTCACCCCTTAGCTATCTTTCTTGAGACTAGGAACGGCGAAGGAAATCCTTCGGAATCTTCAAGAAACCGTTTAACGGTGCCTGTAGAAGGGTCGTTCAGCCGACTTGAATAACATTAAATTTGTAAGAAATAGCTCGAGTGGAGCCGTCCGCAGAGGCAGAAATCAAGCTCGAACCGAGACGTGGCGCCACCGAGCGGCAATTACATAAGTCACAGCCATCTCTCTCGCTCTCTTGACTCACTCGAATAGCAGCAGCCGAGCACTTCGGGGCTCTCGCTAGTATGATTGACTCGAGTGTTTGCCTATTGCGCTTGTTCGAATGTAGCACAGTTGTCGGAATGGCTTAACCTTTCAGTTGTAGTTTCTCACGAATATATTCTGTTGCTCTTTGAACTTGGTGTGATAAGTGATTTGTGCTACCTTGCCCGCCGGCCGTCCACATCAAGTCAATAGGTTATTGGCACAGCTCGCGTGCCCGCGGCAAGGAGCCGGATCATCAGGCGGAGGAGAGAATAATCACCAGGGCAGGAATGAACCCAAGGAATCGAGGAGTGTTATCAGGGAGTGATTCAGGTGATGCACATCAGGGTTGAGGGAGTACAGCTGCTACGTGCATACTCAAAACGACAGTTGAAAACGTGCAGCGGCATCCTCACGAGCGGGCGCGCCCACGTGATTTCGGGGACTCATCCATGTGATGAAAACAAACGAGAATCAAAGTGCGTTCGAGTCGTCAGGGCTTTGCGGCGATCGTGGAGTTGTTGCTCGAGCAAATGGTGGAAAACTTGATATGGTGCGGTGGTATCCCTCATACGTCGAATGGAAGCGTACGTGCGTAGATATGAGATGCATACAAAAAGGAGCAGGTGCTCAAGAACGTGATTTGGCAATGGTGGAGTGGAAGAGTCCGAGCAGTGAAAGAGAAAAGTTATAAATCAAATTCTTAACCGGAATATCGTGATTTGTGGCTTTGAGACGTGCAATAAATCTCGAAGAAAGGTTATTTCCCGCGCGCGCATCGCGTTTGGACTTTCAAACTCAAAATATATGATGGTTCAAGAGATTACCTCCAAAATGGTGCCTCCCAAAGTTCATTTGGTCCATTTGGAGCATAGTTACGGCTATCGAAAGATTGAAAACCCTTCCAGAAACGTAATCCGCAAGCTCAAGGTGCATCCAACGACTCAGTGACGCTTCTGGGGCTTGTATTTCTCCTTCTAATGGATCAAAATCACTCTACCCGAGCTTATTCTGGAGGGTGTCTTCTTGGCTATCATTTCATTCCTCTTTTCTACCCTAACAGTACTCTCGCAAGTCCCAAGATACTTTTCATCGAAATCAATTTCTAATTTTGCCTCAATACCAATTTTCGGAGACAGTCTTTGACTTTTGGTATAAGACATTCCCACATTCTCAGCATCGCGCATGCGCAGAGTGCTCCATTCCATCGCAGGGCCGGAGACTTTTTCGATGATATGATGAAAGTGAGAGGAATTCTACGTCAAATTTCGGTTTGCAACTATTTCATCAAAATCTCCGAAGCATCTCTTCCCTATTTGGGATGTTGAAAAATCACATTTCCCACAGTTATTGGGTCAGAGGCCTCTTTTGGCTCACAGTAGACCAATATTGAAAAATACGAGTTAATCTATAAAAAAAATCGTTAGAAAAACTCGCTCATTACTTGAACGATCAATGAGTACGAGCTCAAAATCTCTCAAATTGAATAATTCCCATACAAAATTTGATGCTCAATCAGATCCCGCTTTCGGCTTTGCGATCCGAGGCCTCTCGGATCCGTAATTCTCGAGTATTGGTCGAAAGACTGTATTTCCAACCTAGAAAATCACCATTTCGCTCGTCTCATGGCCTCTACACATAATATCAAGCATTGTATAGTGATATTCTTCAGATAAAACATCATAGAATATTGCATGAGAACGAATTCAGGTCCTTTTTCTCTCCTGTACTTCATGCTCTGAAAGAGAGTTCCGCAATTTTTGGGCTTGAAACATCACGATATTTTGGCTCCTTCTCGGTCACATTCTATCTATCCACACTGCAAACATGACCCCAGATGTCTGGTTGTCTGGAAGATGTCTATCCCAAGATATCGGACTCAGACGTCTCAAAAATCACTAAAAGATGTCTTGTCAAAGGGGGGACTTCTAAAAGAAATCTATAGCAAGACCAACCAGAAATATCTCCTTATCAGATCTCCAAAGAGTGTTTCTCGCTCCGGAGACTCGCCTTGAAGTGGCGGATGTCTGACTTCAACGTTGCTCCAGAGAATCAGGTGACCGATGTGATATGACCCTGCTCGAAAGGCCCTAACGATGAATATTTCGGGTATCGTCCAGCATATCCTAATTTGCATGCCTTGAGCAATTCCGTGGTACTTGATATAAGTGTCGTCCCTCAGGGACATTTCTGAATGATCGCCGATACGATCGCGATTAGTATGAGACCAACTTTCGATCAAACGAATGCAATCCATGAGAATGAGAATCTCTCCAAAAATTCTGATCGAATCATCTGATTTGACCCCTTTTCCGATTTCAAAGAAAAATCTCCGATAGGATATCTGACAGACGGAGATTAGATGACTGAAGATATCTTTCAGAAATCTTTTGATCCGTCTTACAGACGTCTGAGCAGAAGTCTGAAGGATATCTGAGATATCTTATGGATGTCTGTAAGACATCCAAAGATTTGCTGGGTCTCTTTATCCCATGACTCAAGTTTCAATGGATTACCTCCGACACAATGAGAAAAATCTATTCTTCCTGAAAATCTTCTCTTTTTGACAAATCTAACAGTTTTGGAGCTGGCCCCATTCTCTTAGAGGACGTTTGAGACAACCACACAATGAACCCTGAGAGCTAGAGAGGCTCGGGGAATATTTGAAGCCTAATTGACTGATGGGTTCTTGAGTGACCTCTAGAATACCTCATGGTAAGTTCGAATCGGTTCAGGTGATCGAAAATTACGAACAAAATTCTAGGAGGAGGTTTTAAATTCTGGATGTTTCAAAAGATAACTAGTATATTTTGATTTTGGTTTACTATGAGCATGAACGTTCTTTTGACCCAATATAGAACGGAGCCTTCTGCGCATGCGCGATGCTGAAAATGTGGATATGTCTTATACCAAAAGTCAAAGACTATCTCTTGACAACATAAAGAGGAGATTGGATGATTGGGTCATGTACGAGGGTTAAGGATAAATAAAGAGGATGAGTAGGGATCCAAAAGTTGGTATTGAGGCAAAATTGAAAACTGATTTCGATGAAAAGTGATGGAATTCGGCAGAGCGGCGAGCGTCGAAATAATGTCCACACAACACCTTGTTTTGATTCACTGAGAGTGTCCGCAGCCGCGGTTTATTAAATCGCGCAATACACGGCACGTGGCCGACTTCTAGAAGCACCGACACAGCGGAATGATACAAAGCTTGACCGAAAACGAGGGCGGAGCGAATCTCGCTTGGAAAAAGCCTGTTGCAGCAAGAAGTGAGAGTCGAGTAGTTTTGAGCTCTGCTCGGCGCAAGCAAGGGTAGCGAACTGGAGCAGCAGCACAGCAAGCGGCAAACAGGGCGCGCAGCACGGCAAACAGGGCGCGCAGGCGGCGCACTCACACACAGTGGCTGCTGCGTGTGTGTGTCCGTAGTTGCAGTCACTCCACTGCAGCTGCGACGGTACATTTTGTCAGAGTATTCTCACGGAAAGTATCTTGGGACTTGCGAGAGTACTGTTTTGGGTAGGAAAAGAGAATGAAATGATAGCCAAAAAGACACCCTTCAAAATGAGCTCGGGTAGAGTGATTTCGATCCATCGGAAGGAAGAATGCAAGCCCCAGAAGCGTCACTGAGTCGTTGGATGCACCTTGAGCTTGCGGATTACGTTTCTGGAAGGGTTTCCAATCTTTCGATAGCTGTAACTATGCTCTAAATGGACTGAATAAATTTCGGGAGGCAACATTTTGGAGGTAATCTCTCGAACTATCATATATTTTGAGTTCCAGGATTCAAAAACGATGCGCATGCGGGGAATAACCTCTCTTTTAGATTTATTGCACGTCTCAAAGCCAGAAATCACGATATTCCGGTTAAGAATTTGATTTATAAATTTTCTATCTGCATATAACGCAAAAATAACTATGAATCGTGTTCTACGGACAAAAATACATCGATGGTAGTTCTTCTGGGATTTTCTTGATCGATCATGAGCCCAGAAAGGATAGCCGACTGTTCCATGAGGAACATCCCATGTTATTCGAATAGGCTGAACGACCCCTTTACACGCACGGTTGAACATTTTCTTGAAAATCCCAAAAAATTATACACCGTTTCTAGTCGAAAGATGGCTCAGGGGTGAAGAAGTCGATGAAAAAAGTTTGGGAAATAACGGACACCCTATTGGGTATACTATCCGATTACTCCAATTTTCATCAGCATCATTTCAGTCATCCCTTCCATTCAAGAAACGTTCCATCTCTTCTACCGTATGGTTACTTGGAGCGATGCAGTAGAAAGCAAAATTGATCAAATTTAGCTCAAAAAATTATAGCTGGTCCGGTGTGAAATTACCCGTACATGCGCGTAAAAAGGAACGACACCTGGTGGCGCGTCCCAGCTTTACCTCTATGTAGAGGTAATTTTCCCTCAACAGGTCTCGTAATTCGCATGCAGAAATTCTGTCGGTGTATATCTCCTGATAAGGATCAGCTCTGATTTCGTTTCGATGAAATTTCATCACCTTTTGACACTACAAAACAGTCGCCGGTCCCCTTTTTTTGCGTTATTCAAGACCAACCTGTTCATGCCAGCGGAACACCGGCGTAATTGAATGATTGCGAAAATAATTCAAGTTTTCACTGCTGATACGATCTTTGTAGGAGCCAGTCAGAATTCTTTGAAAGACCTGAACCGATAGTTGTTTTTGTCACTTCTCTAAACCGCTTTTGGATTCTCAGTACGATGGAACATTTCGGAGATTTAGCTAGATTAAGGCCATGTCGGAGCCGTGTACGATACGGTAGAAAACGTCAGAGAAGTTTTTTCCAAATGTCTCGAACACTTTTTTGATTAAAGTCAAAATGAGAGTTGACGAATGTGTGTTACTGTCTAACTTAGTTTCGTCCTATCTTCGTTTTACCGGAATCGAAGTAGTGATTGAGAAATCTGGGAGAAACTTGATATCGAGTATATATAGGTATAATTAACCTGTGAAATCAAGTACTCAAGTTATTCTCATATTTCTCAAATACTACTTCGATTCCGGTACAACGGAGAGGAAAAGAAACCCAGTTAGACAGTAAGAAACATTTGTCAACTCTTTCTTTGACCCAAATCAAAAAAGTGCTCGAGAAATTTGGGAAAAACTTTTTGAGCGTATCTAACTCGCACGGCTCCGACATGGCTTCAATGATACTATCATTGATCCATTGGTATTCACGGGAACTGCAGGGGCTCACGTCAAATACTGAAACTCTCTACGAATCTCCGGGTAAAATCTCCTGGACCCACTCCTTCATATTTTTTCTTACGATGAGGAGTAACATTCTCAGCATGAATTGAGGAACTATTCCCCATTACGTCTGTGTGCCATCCGTTTAACTGCTTTTTCTAGACCAGTTTTGCAACAGTTCCACTGCATTCCACTGTCTGAAAATTCCGATAGCATTTCTTCGATAGCAAGCACGCCTTACCGCATCTTATTTGCGAGATTTAGACTAACACTTTCGCGTATCTATAGTTGACGAAAGCCGATGAGTCTTTTGGATAATATCATACGAATTACAAGGGCGAAAACTACATGAATTTCGACTAACACTTACAAACCTTTTGTTATCTTCTTTCTAACGACGAACACACGTATAAGGGTTTGAATGTCCGTAAGGGTACACCCAATAGATGATATTTTAGCATCTACAAATTTTTTTTATGAAAGGGTGTTTTGAGTTACATGGCCGAAAACAACAGCGGTGGTGGCGAGGAATACTTGCGTTATCTCTCAATATGCTCATATTTTGATAATCATGAGACCTTAAACGATAAGATAGGAGCAAAGTAATTTTCCACCCTCAGTTTTCATGTTTTGTACAAGAACTTCGACATGTTTTGGGATTTTTCCCTTGGCTGGCAGAGCTAGAATCATCGAGTAACACGTCACTTCTCTTATTGTGGAAATACCCATAAAAGCTTTTTCATCTGAGAAGTACATGCTCGGAATCGATCTCAGGTGCTTTAATGTTGCTCACAAAATTACCAGACCAGGTTCCACAAAACACTACAAGACTCGAGATTTGATCAGACTTTGCTTCGATGAGCTCCCAGGCTCGAAATTCATTGGATCCCAACCCCGACATTTCTCTTTGAGAAGAACTTAGTCGGTTTTAGCTGTTCAAGAGAAATTATCAGGACTACCCGTTATCACAATCCACGTAGTTGAGCCAAGAGTAGTTCATTTTGGCGACATTCATGAGTTAGCTGCCTGACAGCAACCACGTATCTCCTTTGTTGTTCGATGAGACTTGTAAGATTATGACTCAGGAAATCACGACGAGTTCTCTCTTCTAGATAGTGCATATCCACCTATGAACAAAACATACATCTGTCACTGCGAATATTTCTTTTTCCAGAAAGGAAGGATAAGACAGGGAAGTTGAGAGTCATGCCTCTCCTACGAGAGAATCATGTACTGCGAGAATGCTATCAAAGGGAGTAGGGAAGGAATCTACAATTGTCTGAATGACTTGGGTATGTAGCTCAAGTTCCAGGATTACAGCAATTAGCGATATTCAAGAACGGGAGATGTTGAATGCATATACGTAGGTCATTAAAGTCGGTTTCAGTAGGTCTTCGGAGTTACTGACAAGTAGAGGACCAACCTTGTGGATCACGGATTTGGCCAAAACTCTGGGAATTATCTTGATTCGGTGAGAAATGGAGATATCCGAGAGGGTTTATGCTAATAGGCTCTCTGTTCCGGAATACAGCTATGGACATTAGCATTGCTAGTATACCTATATATGTGGCTTTTAATACGGGCCTATATGGGCAACGCTAATATCCATAGCTGTATCTTAGAACAGAGAGCCAACTAGCATAAACCCTCTGGGATATCTTTATTTCTCACAGAAACAAGATGATTCCCAGAGTTTTGGCCAAATCCGTGATCCACAAGGTTGGTCCTCTACTTGTAAGTTGGAATGTGAAATCGCCGATTCCGTATCCCTTGTGAGAGCAAAGGATGGTGAAGGAGGGCTGAGACCGAATCAAGTCGACTCAGGAGCACCAAAGAAAATCATTTTGAGGGATGCGGAGCTTGTTCCTAACTCTTGCAGATATGAAGCAATTAGAGTTTGCGTGAATGTTGATGATGCCTGAACGCATTCAATGACGCTGAAAGTAGATGAGAAAAACATGTCTCAAATTATTGAGAGGTGGAATTCTTCTCGTCCGGTGGCTGTTCAATTGGATTAGGATTAAATCGACATCTTCGGACCTTGATTGCCAATGTAACAACTATGAGTGGGATATTGTGAAACCCACTCATCTCTCTCATGTGAGGCCGCCGTGGCCTAGTGAATAAGGTCCTGGTCTCCCACGCGGGAGGCCGGGGTTCGAGTCCCGGCCGGCACCACTGAGATTTTTTCTCATGTGCTTTCTACGGCGGTCTCGGTGGTT
>JAPYYZ010004999.1:0-10082 GCA_030522705.1 Eretmocerus eremicus
TCACGCCAACCTTTCCATGTATACTTGCACACCCATCACCTCCAAGTCTGCCTGTTGCAACGCGCATTTACTCGTGTGCAATCTTTTTGAATTCATTTCGTTCACTTTGATTTACGATGCAGCTCTGAATTGGTAGCCATCATTAGTGCAGTGAAAAACTCGCATTAAACAGAAATAATATCCGATGTTTCGAAACTCTGCCGATTTATTTCATGCGAAGGGCTTCCAGCCTTACATCCTCGAATGTTGGGTGTTCTGAAAATTTTGATAGATCTAGAATCGCTCGGACCACGGCACTACCAAGTTTGTTGAATGCTGGGAGCCATAGAATTATTGACTATCAATTCCTTTCGGGAAGAACTTTGACGATAACCTATTCGTAAATCGAAAATACACTCGTCAAATATGTGTATGAGCTACTCAACAAATGTTTCATTTACGAGGAGAAGTGTTGGCAGCATTGTTTTGTTAATCTTCATCCTCCATGTTTTTTATCAACTCGTGTTTGATTTTAAACAATGTAATCAATTTTCAATGTGATTAATCAAGATCTCCTTGAATGGAAGTAAATGAACCCCAGTGGCACGCGTATCATGTATGAATGTTGGCAGAGGGAGCCACCAAGTAAAAACTGTACAGGTTTCAATCGATGAAAGAACTTGGTGTTGGAACAGATTTTTTCAGATTTCTTAGTTGTACAGAATCGTGATGAACAGAATTGTGGGAGTCAAGACTAGGCCGGAGGAAAAATTCCAACAATCATTGTTGGAACAAAGTTAACCTTTCACCACTTATTTTAATTTTTTCAAAATGGAACAGCGAAAATTTGGATAAAAAACATTGTCAATGTGTTGAAAAATAACACCACGGATATCGCTTGGGGCAGATGTTATCGTTGTCTGACAAAGTGTAAAGAAACGAGTTGTGGGTTTGGTATACGGTCACGCAATCTCAGAAAAATATTTCTGACATTTCAAATTGTGTTCAATACTACGCATTATTCTCTAGAAATGAGTCGTTTGAATGAATTTAGAATATTTCATAAGGTGTTACTTGTTCGAATGAAATAACCACAATTGATTAAGCATAAAAGTGCCAAGGTAATATCTTTCCCTTGAGTAATCAACTGTAGAGCATGACATGGAATATGTATGCCTTTTCAGAGGTTTCTTGAGCGCAGTCAATTACTGATTGGGGACTGGTGCATCAGTAACGAGGAAGATCAGCTTCAACTTCTCACACTTGCAACGAAACACCAAGTAATCATGGGGTGGTACGGGGTCGTGTAAAGAAAGTTTCCATCGCCAAGAGGCCCGGTCTTCATTTCTCTTGCCGCCGACCAACAATGCAACTGATCTCCAATCAAAGGTGTCTGATTCCAAGCAGCTAAATGCCACCTGGGCAAGCTTGAGTTGAGTCTCGAAGTGCTCGCTCTCTACTATATTCCCGGTTATCAATGTTACTCATTCATTACTTTCTCCAATTTTCCCAAGAAATTTTCTCAATATTTCCGAATTATGACCAAACGCAGAATCTAATTTCTGATTAGAAGTGTTGTTAGAATCTCTCGGTTAATTCTTAGATTCCACGATGAATATCACATGTTATCCTTGAATGATTTGACATATGACTGAATACCACCCCGCCAAGTTTTATTCAAAATTGTTATTCAAAATTAGAAATCATTCTTCTAGATCTCAAAATCACTCATGAGATATTTTAGCAAATGAACTTTAGTGATTCATTTTCGTAGTAACTGTGTGAAGATGCTTATCCATCGCGCAGTCACAATAACCATACCAAAAGCACGATGTGTTGAATTCTACGCCTTACATTCTTCGCCTTTCTTGGAAACAAAAATTTACCTCGTTCCTGATTATGGATGGTTGATCTTTTTTTTCCTTTCAAGAGAAAATCACTTTGATGATGGCCCCCTGGAAAAAATGTTCATATCATTCCATTTTTCATTTCTTATTCTCATTGGAAGTAGTCTATTTTGGTCGATGAATTGCGACCATAGTGAATTTTAACAGATTGACGCTAGAATTTACACAGACTTGCGTTATGAGGGCATCTTTCTTCACAATTCATCTTCAACCGGGGGTACACATTTCAAAGTTGGGTGGCTTATCCATTAGTACAGGTATGATACATAAGTGAAAGTATCTTTGTACAATTTAAATGAGTTCTGGATTCATTGTATCCCATGACATCACTCAATGTAGTGTCTGCAAAATTTCTCAAATTTTTTTGTTTCGGAATAAGACGAGTAGAGAAAATTATCCACAGTTCAGATGGAATTTAGCTTGATTTGAGGTACGATTTGACCGATGGCACGCTTCCACCCAAAATAACGGTAACTTTCACAACTGACTCAAAGGTAATTTTTCTTGAAAAGTTCTCTGCGTGGATGCATGGCGGAACAGTTCAATGCGGTTGATTTATTGAAAAAAATCGTCCCTACATTGAGAACATTTGTGGGTCCCAAATGACCATCAAAAAAAGCTTTCTCTTTGAGAAAGCAAAATGAAGTGGCAAGGCGACTTTCAGTCTCATTTGGATTTCGTTCAAGGACGTTGTGATCAGTAAGAAGTATACTTAGTTGTTGCTACCCTGAAAAACTTGGAAAATTGGAGGAGCCGCAAGTCATCAACGTCAGTCAGGATCAGTCCACTCTCGGTTCTGCTCTTGGCTAGTCTCGTGGAATTCGCGCAGCCAAGAGAGCGCGCATAGGATTTCGTGTCACGCCTCCCCTCGGCGTAAGGGGCGGGCGCGTGGGGGACAAGGTTCACGGTCTGCGCGGCGAGCTCGCCCTTGGCATCATCCCCAATGCAGCAGCCGTGCGCATTTCGACGGTCCCGGATCCGCAGCCCGATTGATCTCGATCCGCGCGACTCGCGAGCATCTCGCGGAAAATTTACCGATGCACGCGTTACTTGCGAAAAGTGAGCATGTAGCGTCATGGCTCTCTCTGGTTATAGGGAGGGAGAGAGAGAAGAGAGCCGTTACTGCGCTACCACGGCCTCGCTCGCGAGCCCGCGTCGAACCCCGAGCGCTTGACCCGATGACCCAGTTATCGCGAGGAACGACTCGACACCTCCGATTCTGTTATACTTAGGACCGCAATGACCATGAGAACAGCTGACCAGGGCAAGAGCAACTCTGAGCATAATGTTTGAGTGTAATACTAGTGGAAATGACGTGCGACCATTCATTCATTTACATCTTTGATGAACTTGCTCATCTTCGAGATCGACTCACAAAAATGGGAGAAACGGCAGCTTACTTCCCTCATACAAAATTACCTTTACACCAATTCCCTAAATGTTCGCGTCACTTTTCAATGTCAAAGTTATGCTCAACTGATGATCAATAGAATTACTCACAGAGGGATTTTTAATTATAAAGTACAATTTTTTATCCAGAATCACAGGTGCTCAAGGACAATGAAACTTCTTAAATTCATCAAAAAATACCGGATCATAAACCTTGGCAACAACTCACTTCGTTGGTGAAAATCCAAGCGTGTGGATATCAAAATATGTATCGCAAAAGGTTTCTATCGGCAATCAAGCTAGGTAGAACAGCGCAAAAAATCATTATTCGTGTACTCTTCACGGGAGTCGGAAGTGTTTTTCGAGTAACGCGAATATACTGTAAACTTTCATTCATCAAACGCAGAAGAATTTTCAAAAAAATTGGACATTGCATTAACGAAACTCTTATTTGGCAGACGAGTATAACTCCTCCTTCTCAGAGTTCGTTGCTCATTGAACACAAAATGACATGCAATTAAAGTAAAGCTTCAGTCTTTCAATGATTTTTGCATGCACGCGAAAGCCTTCCGGGAAGCTCCGGCAAGAATTAACAAAATCGTGCGATGGCTCTAAGTTTGCGCTCATCCCTGTGGCCTTGTGAGCGTTGCTTGCGGTTGCTAGGTCAAAGTTCACGTTGACACGTGCGGGCTTGTAGCGACGACGAGAGCAGCTCTGGTGCGCTTTGCGTGGCCTTCTGGACACTCGGAAGTGCTCGTATAGGGTGAAAGACGACTGAGATTTTCTTCTCCATCTCGCGGTTTGACTAGCTAGAGATTCGCCATCGGGATCCAAAGTCTGGATTGAGAAATTATGCCCAGGTGGTATAGCTCACAGAGCGCGCTTCGTTCAAGTGAAAGTAACGACCAGTCTCTTGTCAAGGCTGCAAAACGATTGTAGCTGGCTCTATCTAGCTTCGTACTTTGCTAATTGAATCCTAATCGTGAATTCAGCTTTCGAAACTGCGATGTGCATCACTGCCCACGAAACTTTTATTATGGAAGCTCTCCTCATCCACTCACATAGTAATCGATTCGTTTGTTGTGTTGATTGTGAGGAACTGAATATTTTCGTCTTGATGGATCTTAGACTTAAGTATAATGACTCAGCGTACGTTACAAAAGTCCCTAATTGACGCCTACAAGATGACGCGATTTTATGTACGAGTGTTTCTGAACATAGTTGATACGTTCACCGCGGGTTGGGCCACCTGTAGACCAGAAAGTTTGAAAAAACGTTTGAATAATGAACGGAAGAAGAAAGAACATAGTCCGAATGCTTACACAAAATAGAGGGTCGAAAAGAGACTCGAGGAAGTTACCCCTTCCCACCCTCGATGCTATCTATAGATTTAGAGCATATGAGCTCTATGTGGGGTCTTCATTTATCTTTCCAAAACTTAGTCCATTGCTCAATCACGTTCAGCGCCACTTTTACTTGCGATTTTCAGTCCATTTTGACCCGTATGGTGCAAAAAACCATAAGGATCGTATCCAGCCTAACTTTTTCAACTATTTTTGAGCGTTCTCATTCTATTCCTATTCTAGAAATTATGTTTGTAAAAGGGAAAGAATATTGAAAAATATTGGAAAATTAATTTTTGATTAATCGCTTTCAAATCGAAAAAAAAGATCCAAGGGTGCGATGGCGCTTCGCAGGCGAGTTACCAATCCATTCCAAATTGCGTATAAAGCTGCTAAAATTGATTTAGTTTGAGGTACAATTTTTTTGTCAGAGTTTAATGACGAATATCCGAGGATGTCGAAAATCAATTGCCATTTATTCCTGCAAGGGTTCATTAGTTGTTTGAGTTATTTGCAAAATTTAATACCCAGTGCCACTCTCAGTCAGAAGATAGATGGATGCTTGCTTTTTCTAAGTTTTCGTCAACCAATCAGTGCAGCGCAAAAGCCGATGAATCTCTCTTACCAAATTTGACAATCATCGTGTAAAATTGCTCATCCATTAATGTTTCACGTGGCGATCGTAACCATTAGAGATGATGATTACAGTCTTATCATATGGAATCATAGTTAATGAACAAACTTTTGCACGAGTCAATCTTTGGTTATCGAGTAACAGCTATCTGTTTTCCGATAGACTATCATATTTCGTGGCATGTACAACAAATATTACGTACATTTTTCAATATTGATTTAGTGCTTTACTCATGACTCATGATTCGTTAAAATCATTAGCGACAAGATTGTTCTCAGAACCTTTGTTCTCATATTGAGAGATGTGAGAAGATCAGAAAAAATATTAATGATCATATACTGAAGTCTGATTAACGAATTGGCCTCGCGTAAGATTCTTGATCCCGAAAAGATCTGCTAATATGAATGCTAGGTTATCTATCCATTAGATGAAATTCTTCGGTGCCCGATCGACTTGACTGGAAAAACAACTAACCAAATTAGTATTCGATACGTTTGTAATGTAATTTGATCTGAAGAATTATGACTTCATTCTGTTTATCTTGACACTCAGGTTGATGAATTTATGAGATGGATCAAAAATATTCAAAGATCATATTATTGATCAACTTGTCAAGAAAGAGCACCAAAATACATAATCATGCCTGACGTTTTCAGTTACTCCGTAAATTGCAATTGTTCCCTTTATTCCTAGTGAACCAAGGTAATCGACTATTGCAGCTTCACTTCACTGTGTTTACTGATTCTCGAAAGATTCAGGCACGCGAGGAAATCGACTTCAAAATACGCTCTTGCGCGGTTGCATATTCAGTTACGTACTTTTACAGGCCTTTTTTCGCATCGATCCAAACAATCTGATGTGCCATAATGCATCTTGATATGAGCAGTTAAGGTGCAACAGTGCTCCGAGTGCTATTTTCAAGTTAATATTGGTTTTCGTCAAATGCAATCACACAATAAATCAAAATAATCGACGAACGTTTTTTGGACTAGGAGTCATCATAAGAATCATGGAAAAATGTCCCATTGCAATTCCCATTTTTCAATTGAAAGAATACGCGTGGGAGGAGTTCGTGGATCAACTTTATTTTTATTTTCTTGAGTGGATTCAGTATACTGTTGTAAATGAATCATTCATATAAGCATCATCATCAGCTTGGGAATAACATTTTGCTCGATTCAGTACGAGTTATCATCATAAATAATGCGAAATACGCGCGAGGAAAAACATTTGTTCATACAACAGCTATATACTTTTTGGGAGGTGGCTTCTGTGTCATTTTATTCATTGTTTTCAAAGGATTTCGCATGACCTTCAATGGTTTCAACAGAATAATCTTGGAATTCATGTCATTTCAAGTAGAATATTTCTCGCGCGTCAATTAACAAAAGTTATCAAACCAGGTTGCATTTTGCGTTGCTTCCCGGAGTCCTAGTATCTCCAAGTGCCAACACAAAATGCTAGCTGCCAAAATCGGTCGTCGTATCAAAAGTCTCTCGGGCATCCAACACACGCATTATAAATTTTGAGTTCGAAATAGTTTGATATCAATCGAGCAATCTCCGTAAACTCTGAAGAAATCGCCTTGTAACCGGAAATCTTGGGTAACCTTTGCCGAATCTAACCATCGAACTTTTTGAACCACATCCAGTTTGAATCGTCTTTTTCCATCTCATTTCGAGCTAAGCGTTGTCTGTCCATTATTTTCTATGAATCCTTCAAATTGATTCACAAAACAAATCCAAGTGGAACAGCGACTGGTCCAGAAACTTATCCTATGGGGGCGGTTCGGTTCTCGGAGAGGCAGTTGGAGCTGGGAGATTACATCGATTGATACACTTGTCACGGCGAAAGGGTCGAACCGCTCTCTACCTTGGATAATTAACCGTAGAGATAGGATTTAACACGCTTTGATACTGGCAACGCCCAGTGGCGGAATTTGAAACACTTTCCTACTTCTGAAATTCAACACGTATGTCGTCTCCCAATAGTAAATAAAACTAAATTTTGCACGCCCTCACTTTTCCAACAAATGATTTGACTCTGGAGGGAGCAATGCGTCTACCACCTCCGCGTGAATCTTGCCCGAAGCGCAGGAGGAAAGAGATCGCCGTAAACCACTCCAATCCAGAAAAATGTCTGCTCCATGAAATATAATGGAGTTTGGCTTTTGATTTTTTTTACGTGCTCTCAGAGTATAATTGGAGGATGATCGTCATCTGCATCAAACGTTTTATCAATAAGCAACTTTTTCTACGCTCGTCAATAACCGGGGTAGTAGCTAGTCGGAGTACAAGTGTACCCACTCATGAAATCCCCCTCAATTCACCAGATGTACTGCAAAATTAATTTTGATTCTATCACAAGCACTATCGAAACCTCTTAAGACTACTAGAAACACCTTGAATACCACAAAACAGTGCAGAAAAAAATGTTGAAGTAAAAAAAAAGTTCGCTCGAACGATTCCGGATCGTTTTCTCGAATCTCGTCTTCTTTTCAAGCTCACATACTACAATTAGAATTGAATTGAGATTACAGCATCCTCAAGGAGCATTTGAAGGACAGTATTTGAAATTTCCTATTCAGCTTCAATAATAAGTCGACAGTCAAAAAGCAACTAATTCGTGGCACAATGTACGACGCTAGCTCACTTGGTTATGATCACTTGTACGAAGTCAATCGAATGTAGAATCGAGACCTATTGGTGGATTTTCTATCCAGAATTTTGTTTCTCTTTTAATAATTAGATGAAATAGGCAAGCGATATTATACCATGAAAGTAAACCAGGCACGGAGAGAACATTCGGACATCAAGACCCGCTAACGAAACGCACCAGTCACGGTCGAAATATTTTTGATCTTCTTCCACAACTCTGCCTCTCAAAATATCTTACGTATCTTCTATTGAATCACATGATGGTTGAATTTGCGCTGGATAAATTTCCAAATTCATCGTAAATTCCATGATTCCATGGAAAATCAAAGACAACTTCATGAAACTCTCTGAATTCAACCCTCCAATATCAATGTTGGTTGGACCTGTTTCGAAACGAAGAATAGAATCTTCATGCACATTAGATGCAGCTGCTCCTTTTTCTTGATGAAAGTTATTTTGTATTATGAACATTTTGGGGATAAAATGGAAAGTCAGTTCCTAAATAAAATGGAAGCTTTGGACCTTATTATGCCCCAAAAATGCCAAAAATTTACTAATGCCTAACGAAGATTTGGTCTCGTTAATCAAATCTTAATATTGTAAAGAATCAAATGACAGCGATTTTAATTGATCCATTCTTCACTATACTGTTTGGATGTATTTATACTCAATTACTAATACTCTCCCACAATAAATCAATTAGAATAATTACTCTACTGCTTGGGTACAGTTGTACCTTAGTTATTGAAATCGGGCCTTCATTTTTGGCCTATAATCTCGACAACTCCCATGGGCCAAAAATTTTGATGTGAATTCTACCTCGAAGATGCTAAATCAAACGATCTGACACCCTGATCCAGAATCTTCATTCGAAGACAGGATTTTTCCAAGAATGTCGGTGTGGGTACCCGGTTATGGATACAAGGGTTCAGTGCATGTAAAAGCTCTTTCTTTACCGGCATCAAGTATAAAAATATCGAAAATAAAACTGGAATATTTCTAAAAAGCAGCTCATGCAAACTTTCGATTTCGCGGAGTGAACAGCAGCACATAGTCTTTCCCTTCTGTTTTTTTTTCGCTCGTGTCATTATGGTAAAATTGACTATCGGCGATCGATATCATGCTAGTCTCCAAGATTAGTGACAAAGTAGAAAAACACGAATACGAATAAAGTCACGAGTTTTTCAGAACCCGATCTTTATCGTCGCGACAGGGATACCATGTTTACCAGAACAATCTGATCGTCGCGGTCGAGATATCTAATTGCTTCAGGAAATTAACGAAAGAAGCTGGCTATTCATCAGAATTCTAAAATAGATAGCATCTAATAATTCACCTGCTAGAACTGATTACCGAGACGAAGGTGGCTCGTTTCAGCTCTCATTTCAGCGTTCAAGGACCAGCAGCTCTGCGAAAGCGAAGCAGCAAATCAACACGATTCCGGAATCTTCTCGGGCCCGACTCGAAAATTTCAACGCTAGATCCAATATCGACGCGCCATTATTCATGCATAAACTTACCAATTACACGTCTCACATCGTGAAGCAATCAGCATACGCGCGAAACCGATAGCGACGAGCGCTTGGCCGCAAAAGCCTCGGCAAAAGCCGACCAGATGAATCTATCGGAATCAAAATAAACACATCGTGGGGCACGAGAAAACTCGGCATCCGTGGCGGCAATCGCACGTGCTCAAGGCGCTCGTCGCGGGCCGTTGTTGAGAGTCAATCTGGTGTAAAGCGACTCGTCCAACTTGTTCAATTTGGCGCGCTGGGCACGGCTCTATATACGATCGCGATTATATCAGAGTCCGACCAAGACAGAACTCGGGCGTGCTGAAAAAAGAGCCGTAAGTATTAGATGAAGCCACGCGCGAGTGCTCGCGCAGAGAGAGAAAATAAGCACACTCGTAATATGCAGCTGGCTATATAGCGCACAGGTAAAAGGAGGAGGCGGCATCTCTACACGTGCGCCGAGCTCGCTCACGTGCCCGAGCTCCTTTACATTCGTGTGCGCGAGCCTCTAATAGCGCCTTTTCCGCGTGGCATTAGAAAGTAACGGGCAACTCCTCGCGTTTCCAGATGGAAAATGTACCCACTCCATTCCTCCTCCGAGTCTGTATGAAGACGACATGGGATTGAAGTTAGATTTCTTTGGTTGCTAATCTATTCCC
>JAPYYZ010005000.1:0-10081 GCA_030522705.1 Eretmocerus eremicus
ATCACGTGACGATCAACTCAAATCTCCATTCAAAACTCATATTTTTGTGGACGAATAAATCTGTCATTTCAAAAGATCTCTGAATATTTTTCGGAATTCAAGAGAATTTTTCCGAATCAGATGACAAAATGCAAAAAACCACGGAGGAAAAATACTCGGGGGGGGGGGGGGGGGGGTATGACCCATGCCTCCTGCGGGCGGGTCTCGCCTCTTACCTCGAGGCCATCATCACACTTCTCAATTAGGTTACGAGATGTTGTACATGAATTCATGGCCCCCATAATATTCTGAGTTCTGTGGAAATTAACTTGATACAAATAATCTTTACTTGAGATATCACCTGTTTGAGTGAATTTTGGAAAATGGCTGAGCAGGAAAAAATTCCGTAAATATTGATGGGTAGTGAGCTCAAGTGTTCAAATATGTTCAAATGGCAAATTGCTCAAATTTTTCACAATCCTTACATAATCATTCAAGCACAGTATCACGTGCATCATAAATGCATTTGCAAGGCTCAGTTCCGCGTTGAATCCACGAATGAAACCATGAGATCGCTTCTCCACTCAAATTCGGGGTCAAATTTGAGTTCAGCATCCTCAGATACGTTAGAAATGACGTTTCATCTGTCATCGACCACTTTTTTGGCGACCTGGGAGCCAAAAAATCGATATTCCAGCAAAACCTCATGATTTATCGATTTTCCGTGAGAGGTTATGCAAGTGATACCAGCTGCGTTATAGTATTCCTTCAATCTTGGGTTCTCAATTTCCATTTTCCATTTGAAATCATTGAGATTGGCCGATCCTAATCAGAGATACTTACTTTTGGAACAAAATTTCCAAGTTATCTCCCGCCTTCACGGGGTCGAACTGTTTTTTGAGGCTCTAATTCATTCAAAACAGTTCACAAATTGTTATCCAGACTTTTAATAGCGTCGTTCAAACTGGTTCCAGCATTATTTCAGGGCTGTCTAGTCGCAGCGTAGAAAGCGATGATCCAACCGCTCCGGACTGATGTTGCGGAAATCCCTATAAGTAGAGGAATGTCTTAGCGGAGCGGGAGTGAAGATGTTGATGGTGACATCATTGACCGCGTGCTTGCCGAGACCGGGCAGTAATTTATGGGAATGTTAGTAATGTTGTCGTTCTCATCGATGTACATGTGATTAATCCATGTGCGAGATACATTGGGGTTATGTTGCTGAGTCGGGCCATGCTGCACAATCTGTAGGGACAGTTCTCCCGTCATTGCAGTAAGTGTCTTCGTGTCAGGATGATTCGCACCCAACTGATCCGCGTTCAGATCCCCCATTATGATTTCATGACTAGAATCACCAGACAAGCAACGTAACGAGCTGAATCGCCCATCATCCCTTTGCATGGGGATCTCAGGGGGTCTGTCAATTACTTCGGTCAATATCGGTGGGGAGCTGGCCTGCTGTGCGCTACGAGAGAGAAATTCAAGCACCGGCCAATTCAGGGAAAAGAAGAAGCTGACGATCCAGGCGAAGCTCCTCCAGCTGGAAGGTCTGCCTTTCCACGAGTTGCTGCAGAGTTCTCTCGTCCACGGGATCAACAATTTCATTGTCATTTCTGACAGAATTCCTTGAGAAATCGAAAGCTTTTCCCGAAGAACTTTAATGGCTCGTCACTTCTCGCGCGTCTTCTGAAGGCCTTTCTTCCTGTTCTTCTAGTGCTCGTAGAGACGGCACATTCTGACTCATCAGAGCATTTGAGGCAGCGCTCTAAGTATCACCACGAGCTGACACCCCCGTGGTGACGTCCATGACTCGCCCATTCCCTCCAGATACGAGTGGTGGATTCGTGCTGCACGTAACGATCTTTGAATATTGCGAATCTGGCCTCATTATGATCTTCCGGGAGGATGTCACGTAGCTCGGTATCGGTTGGGGTACTGAAGTGAAACGACCTCCCAGACTTTTTCATTGCCTCTGTAAGAAGGAATATACATGCATACCGATCGTACCAGATGATGGTCATTATTTGCATATTGCAATGAATGAGTGATAGGGTTGTTTCGACACAGAAATTCTCCAGCTCTCCACAGGAAAGTCCGTTGGTTCTTCAAAAGTAGTGGGTAAAGATTTTCTGGCGTAACTGGTTAACTCAAAATCGAATACCGTCAATTGGGTAACTTTGTTACACTTTTGCTAACTTTCATCTCATTTTGCTGGTAACTATAGTCCACAGTCAATCCTACTTCTATTTGGAGTCAATCGAGAGATTGACGCTTGTTGAAACCCGTTCTAATGTTTCCAGCCGGAGCTAGAGACGTTTGAAGAAGTGTAGCAAAATTGAGTGGATGAAGAAGCTCTACTTCCCCGACATTCATTATGAATTGATTCAAGATAAAATGAAACGATATTTCAAGAAAGTAGCTTCTACCCAGACTGCATATTGGCAGAATGCATCACTGTGTAAGATTTTGGAGTTATCCGCGGAAACCTCTCGGAGTAATCCTGTCTTCATAGTATGAATCTATTATAATTGTGTCAGAAACAGGATCATTTTAGGAGGTTTCCTCGGATCTTTCCAAAATTTTACATAGAGATGCATTCTGCCCTCACGCAGTTTGGGTGAAAGCTACTCTCTTGAAATATTGTTTTGTTTCATTTTAAATTAATTCATGATGAATGTCGATAAGGTAGAGCTATCACATGCCCTCAAACCACGATGTGCTCACTTTGTTACACTTACAGTAGTTTTGCATCTTGAGGGCATGTCGTAGCCGTGCAGCAAATGCAATGCGGCTGCGTGGTCTGCTCGATGGTGAATTGGATTTCATGAGGAAGTGGGGCGAAATAGGGCAAAGCGAAAAGAAGACGAATCTGAGTTCATCTATTCCTAGAATTGCTAGACCAGTTACAAGTCTGTACGTGCAGCAGCTCTCGCAAATAATGTGCTCAATGTTTGCAAGCCGAGGGGCTGCGCAAACTATCAATTTTCAAGACCGAAGCCTCCCGACTCATGAACCTTGTGCCCATTCTTTGCGAAAACTATTGCCTATACTGACCTGCTAACTACTCCAACAGACGTACTCACTGCTCTAGAAATTTTCGCAATCGATAGACTTACATTTGCCTTCTATTCATTTTCGTCTATTTTGTCCAACTTTCCTATGAGATCCATTTCACTATCGACGAGACCGCACAGCCATATCGCAGACGCTGCATGGCTACGACATGCATTCAAGCTGCCATAGAGCAATTCAGTCTGCCTGAATCGATATTTTCGAGTCATTATCTGAAAACTAAGAGTCTCAGCTTTTCATTAATCTGTAAAACTAGCCCGTTTGGTCAATCCCACTCCTTGCAATCACCGTTTGACTGTAGTCGTTGTTAGCAGACTTCAGGGCCCGCGCCAAGGCTGCTTTTTGGGGTGGAACAAGATAGCCCATAAACTGTTTCCTGTCGTGGAATTGCCGTAACTCGGCTTTCTCACGTCCAAATGGGACGTTCCTTGGCTCATTATGAAGCTCTCCAACGATTGGTCGATAAAATCATATTTGATGGTAGTGTCGATGTTGGGTGAAAGCTGACGAGACTTTTTTGAGTCCATCAGAGTTACCCCACCCCAAACGAAAACAAGGATCAATTCAATTTCCTGATATCTAAGATTCCAGAGAGTGAAAATGCCCCAATATTATGGTGGTTCCGCCAAAATAACGACACGAACTAATGGAATCTATTGCCTCTACGCAAGATCCCCCCAAAAGATGTTTGTAGTAGGTGAATTTTTCAGAGAGAGTATTCTTCACTTCAGAACTCAGTCTTCCGTTAAAGTCAATCATGAACAATAGCAATAGTGCTAGAGATGTACCGTGGAACAAAAAAGGTAGTTCACGCATGTATCAAACAACGGAGATTAGTTTTAGAGCCATTCAGCGTAAGAATTTAGGGAATTGACAATATATCGGCAATATATTGGCAATATTTGCAATAATATTGGAAACATATTAATATTTGCAATATATGTGCAAACATCACTATCCCATATATTGCCAATATATATTCCTGATTTTTGAGCGAAATTTCTTTCTCCAAATGACCCTGCACAGAATGCATTGATTTTGGTTCCAGGTAATTTTTGACGATACTCCACTATCTTATAGATTGGAACGGGACGATCAAAAGTTCAGACGGGGCCAGAGAGCGAAAATATTTCGGTTTTGAGCTATGAAGCTTCAAAATCATGAATTTTGAAGCCTCGAGACGGGTTACGTTCACATTCCAACGAGGATTTTCGGCTTCGGTAGAACAACGGGTGTACAATATGTACTTGTTGCATGATGGGATTGTAGAGTGCGGGATGTTGTAATCGTGCCAAAATCATGTAAGAAACGCTGCTAAATGAGATTACCAGGATGCTTTCTCAAATCGGTATCCGACATCATTATTTCACATTTGTTTTGGAAAACGGAAATTATGTGATCAGAAATCGATTTCATATAAAAAGGAGACAGTTGTTCCAAAATTATTAGGAAACAAATTCAATTAATTGCTCATTAAGTCCTGACTGAAAATAAAATGACAAGTCCCTTTTCGAGTATATACCTCAACCGCATGGAGCAAAGCTATTCCTGTTCCTTATACCCAAAATATGTGGAATGTACATACTTCAGATGTTTCACTAACGATGTTTGATAAAATCACCAAGTATGATTAATTCATGGATGGGAGCGAAACTCTTGGCGAATTGATGTTTCATTGATAATTTTTCATATCAGTATAGATCTTTTTACTCTGATCAACATTGAGGACGAAATTTTTGACAAACTGTTGTTCCAATGCGATTTTTCTCTCTCAGCATACCTGTCAGGTAAATGAAACAGAGCAATTCTCATTCCTGTCTTCTAGATCTATTGACTGTGCATTGAGGATTTTACCAATGACCATCGATGAAATTAGTACATACGGTTTTTCGACGGAATTCTTGCATAGTTAATGTTTTATTCCCATTTTATTCTTCGAGTATACCTCTTCTCCCCATAAAACGAAGCTATTCTCAACAATCCCGAGAAGATCAATCGCGTGTACATCACACATTTTACCAAAGACATTTCATGAATTCACCAAATACGGTTTATTTGTGAGTACGGACGAAGTTTTTGAAAAATTGTTGTTTCAATCCCATTCTCCTCTTCCAGTATACCTCTCAGGCATATAAAACAAAACCATTCTCATTATCCTCTCCAAGATTTATAGACTATACGTAACGCATTTTGGCAAGGACCATCCGTAAATTTACACTATCCTCCCTATCGCGTATATTTTGGCTTAGGAATTTTGAGTCACGCGAGCATCGTATTTTCCTTCTCATCTTCCAGAATCGTTATATCATGAAAGTATGATATGACTACCCATCATCATTCAGAAGTACGAAGAAGTATATTATGCCCTTCCTTTCATATCTTGAATCGATTGGTTGATCCCGAATTTTCGTTCAATGAATTTGAGGAAAAATCCAAAAGTTATGAGTTTTTCTGTTGAACAAAATTTCAAGGGGTTGAATGAAAAATCCGTGTGAACCGATCATTCCAAAGCATGGAGATTGACAGTAACTGTCTTTTTGGTATTTTGAAATGCTCACAGAGCAGAAGTATCACACTTTCATGATATAAAAATTCTGAAAATCACGATACTCGTGGGATCAAAAAATCAAGTCAAAATTTATGCGATATGGAAGGCCCATAATGGACTCAGCTCTCAATTGAGTGATTTTCTGTAAGTCATCGAAATTTCAAGAGCATTGGCCGGACGATTCAGGAGTTATGGTGAACAATAGATAACGACCTGTATAAAGAGACTCATACAGATACGGAAGAAGGGATGGAACGGAAACTATGATGTAATTTCATGAAGGGCCCGACCCGGTGAAGTGTATGACGTACAGTCGATAGATCTTGGTGAGAGGGAAAAGGAGAGCTTTGTTTCATATGGCTCAGAGGTATACGGGAGGAGAGAGCTGAGATAGAAACGTCGAGTGAGCGAAAATTTTGTTTGCACAGATTGCTAAATCAGTAATTGGATCCCATTTTCCTCTTCGAGTATATCTCGCAGCCGTATAAAACGAAGCTTTTCTCGTTCCTTTTGGCAGGACCTATCTACTGTACGTCACACATTTCACAACTCATCCTTCATCAGATTACAAAATAGAATTTTATTTCTGGTTTTTAATTAATGTTCGCATGAGTACCGTTTTTTTCGTTCACCGAAACTCCTAAACGGTGCGATCCTCTTGGACTTTTGAGGAGTTATGAAGAATCATCAAATTGGGAGCTGAGTTTCTTTTGAGCCCTAAATGTTGGAAACATTCTTAGTTGTAAATTTTTAATCAAGCGATCATGATATTTCTTGTGTGTAAAAGTGTGATGTTTCTTATCGATCAGGATTGAGAAAGACATAAAAAACGATCATGACGTATTTTGATATTCTGAATCGATTGGTTGATACACATTGTTGATTTAATGAATCGGAGAGAAAATTGCAGAAGTTATATGAATTTATTGATTCATTACCGATTGAAGAATATTGGGGGGTTAAATGGAGAATGTGTATCAACCAATCAATTCATAAGATAGAAATAAACAGTGATTCTGTTCTTCGTATTCTTGGATACTGATAGAGAAGAAATATCATACTTTTGTAATGAGAGAAATTTGGAAATATGACACTCGCGTGATTAAAAAGGCAAAAATCGAAATATACTCGATAGTAATGAGCAAAATTACGGTCAACTGTGAGTTTGATGATTCTCTATGACTCCTCGGAATTTCAAAAGGATCGGCCGTACCGTTCAAAAGTTATCGTGGATGATCAAAAACAACACACACACAGGCACGGAGGAAAGGCTGCAAAGAATGCTATGAAGTAATTTTATGGAAGGCAGTGGGTGGAATGTGTGACGTACAGTCGGTGGATCTTGGCGAAAGGAACAAGACGAGTTTTGTTCCATATGGCTAAGAGGTGTAATGGAGGAGAGAATGGGATTTGAAGCATCAAATGAGCAAGAATTTCGTTGTCATAAATACAAAGCTTTCTCTTTGAGGAAGCAAAAGTACAAATCGAAGATCGATATTGAGGAACGCCGAGGCGAATCAGTTGATGTGGGTAAATTTGGGGTCATATCCATTCTTTCAGATCACGTACTGTGAATGGGTGATCCTTCCTTTGTGCATGAAGCGGAATTAATGTGTGTATTCTTTGCATCAGGTGTTTGATCTTTGAACAATGATAATCCTGAAACCATGACTCCAACTCCATTGAAGAGAGCTCTCGATCGCTTTTGATTAGATTCTTGCAATCTCATTGCGAGATCATGTATTTCATATCGGTCTTGCACCGAGTGTATACGAATACACTCCATGGACTCTCCCGGTTATCTCCTATCCACTATCTCAATTCATGGTGTTCCATCACATGGAACAGCCCAAAATCCACACCCAGAACCTTGGCGGGCGTTACCAATCCTTTTCCAGGACACGGGAGATAGACGATGATCCCCATAACGTGTTCCAAGTGGTTTGGAGTTGGCACGAGTTCGATCCTCATGAGCCCAACTGGCCCCTTTTACTCAAAACTGACCCGACGAATCCGTCCAAGAGTCGATTCCATCCATCCTGGTAGCCATTCCCAATCTTCCCCGGGGTCGCAAATGATAGGTTCTCAGTCTCAGCATGTATTCTGAATATTTTTGAGTCGGCACAAGGAGGCATTCGTGCCTGTAATTTGCGACTATCCGTGGGATTATAGTATTCCATCGCAGGAACCGGCCGAAGATCGATCCCCAGGATCTTGGCGGCCATTCTCATCTCTTTCTGGACGCGAACAATGAATGGTGAACCCCATAACGTGTTCCAACTGGTTTGGAGTTGGCACGAGTTCGAATCCGTTCGGGAACCTCATCCTCATCAGCCCAATTGGCCCTTTGCTCAAACCTGACCCAACGGATGCGTGCCAAAAATCCACCTCCAAGATCTTGGCAGCCATTCTCGATCCTTTGTCTGGACGCAAACAATAGACGATGATGTCTATAAGGTGTTCCAAGTAATTTGGAGTTTGCACAAGATCGAATCCATCCGGGAAATCCATCCTCCTCAGCCCAGTTGGCCCTGTACTCAAACCTGACCCGACGGATCCGCCCCAAAGTCGATCCCATCCATCCTGGCGGCCATTTCCAATCCACCCCGTGATCGCGGTTGATAGGTTCTTAATCGCAGGATGGATTCTGAGAGTTTTCGAGTCGGCACAGGGAGGCATTTCGCACTGGAATCCGCAATTATGAGTAGAATTTTAGTATTACATCGCGGAACCCGGAGGAACTCGATCCCCAGGATCTCGGTGGCCATTCTCTTTCCTCTTTCTGGACGCAAACGATCGCCGATGATCTTCATAACGGGTTTCAAGTGGTTTGGAGTTGGCACGAGATTGAATCCATCCGGGAAATCCATCTTCATCAGCCCAGTTGGCCCTGTACTCTAACCTGACGCAACGGATCCGCCCCGAAGTCGATTCCATCCATCCTGGCAGCCATTCACAATCCTCTCCTTGGTCGCAGATATTAGGTTTTCAGCCACAGCATCCATTCGGAATGTTTTTGAGCCGGCACGGGGAGGCATTAGGTACTGGAATTGGACGATGATGCCCATAACGTGTTCCAAGTGGTTTAGAGTTTGCACGAGTTCGAATTCATCCGGGAAACTCGTCCTAATCAGCCCAATTAGCCCCTTCACTCAAAACTGACCCGACGTATCCGTCCCAAAGTCGATCCCATCCATTCTGTCGGCCATCCCCAAAGCTTCTTGTGGTTGCAAATGATAGGTCTTCAATCGCAGCATGCATTCTGAGTGTTTTTGAGTCGGCACCAAGAGGCATTCGGTACCGAAGTTCACGATTATGAGGGAAGTACCAGTAGTCCATCGCAGGAACCAGACAAACATCGATCCCCAGGATCTTGGCGGCCATTCCTCATCCTCTTCCGGGACACAAAGGATAGACGATGATCCTTATGATGTGGTCCAGGTGGTTTGGAGTTGGCACGAGATCGATTTCGTTCGGGGAATCCATCCTCATCAGACCAGGTGACCCTTAACTCGAACCTGACTTGACGGATCCGCCCCAAAGTCGATCCCATCCACCCTGACGGCCATTTCTAATCCTCTTCTCGGTCGCAAATGATAGGTTCCCGTCGAGAGAATGAGCCAACAGTGTTTCCGAGTCAGCACAAGGACGAAGTTGTTACCGAAACTCGCGATTATGCGTGGGGTTGTAGTATTCCATCGCAGGAACCGGCCGAAGATCGGTCCCCAGAATCTTAGCGGCCATCACCAACCTCCCTCTTGGGTTCAGACTCTACGGGCTCCTCGCCAAAAATTGGCTAGATCGTTCTCGTGGTGGCACAAGGACGAACTTTTGTCGAAAGTCCATCATTGGTAATTGATTTGCAGCAGACATATAAGATGATCATGTCCGACATCAACCTCCCAGCGTTCCTGGCGGCTGTTCCCGAGCCTCTATCTGGCCACAAATGATGAACGATAATGTTTGGAATTGTTCGGGGTGATTTTGAGTCGACACGAAATCGTTTCATGCATTCGATCGATCCTTATCGGCATTGCCTCGTTCTCCACACGAGACTGTATCGCGATACCCTTCATGTACCTAATCCTGGCGGCAATTTGCTGTGCTCTCCGTGGTCACAATCGATAGGCCTGATATCAGCATGCATTCACAGTGTCTCCGAGATGGCACGAGGATGATTCCGTCAGTTGGATTCGTAATTTATGGTGAATTCGTGACCTTCTCTCAATGCAACTGGTCCAAAATCGACGCCCACGGTCTTGGCGGAATTTACCAGTCGTCTATCTTATCCTTAAAACAGAATTGGAAGGAGTCCCCATCTTATTACTATTTAATTACTACTTTAGTTTTACTATAAGTTTATATTATATAACATAAATGTACTTAAGGGCATGTCGGAGCAAATAGTTCAGGCGACGGCCACCGCGTACAAAAACTTAACTTTGACAGTATTCTGCGGAAAATTAGAGGCTCAATTCGAAA
>JAPYYZ010005001.1:0-10535 GCA_030522705.1 Eretmocerus eremicus
TTTATGTCACGGGAGTTGGAGATACAACTGTATGCATCGCACCCGCAGTTACCATCATATTGAAAAGGTCGTCCGAGATACAACGATATGAATAGGAGGTGTCGACTGCTGATGGATAATCGTTCCTCGGTTATATACTCTTATTCGGAGAAATTGATCCATTATCGAGTGTATATGTGCAGTGAAAAATATGTAATGCATCAATGGTTGTTTGTTATGTGAAGGTAAGGCCTAATTTGAGCAGAATTCCCAAATAACTATTTAAAATGGCCCACAATTTAGTCCAAAATTAAAAACTGCCCATTTAGCCACAACCGCACCCGCATAGAATAAGTCATTCAAAAGTTGTAATTTTCATTATATATTGTGTGACTCGTTGATGGCTATCTAATTATGCATCATTGAGAATATGGAGATGCTGTAATCGAATGTATAGTTTCCCTCCAAGCAATCGCGTGGATAGGTTGATTCCATCCATCAGCAACATAAATAGGGAAAACAGTTTCTCACTTACTACAACATATCACCATTCCAACTGAATTCCTTTAAATATTATAAGGTAAATTCATAGTTCAGTTGTGATCTTGATTTTATTTCGACTGAATGTTTCTTTTTAGAGGACTCACAAGTAGAGGACCAACCTTGCGGATCGCCGATTTGGCCAAAACTCTGGGAATCATCTTGTTTCGGTGAGAAATGAAGATATCCCGGAGGGCTTACGCTAATAGGCCCTCTGTTCCGAGATACAGCCAGGGACATTAGCGTTGCCCATATAGGCCCGTATTAAAAAGCCGCAGATACAGGTATACTAGCAATGCTAATGTTCCTAGCTATATGTCGGAACAGAGGGCCTATTGGTCTAAACCCTCTGGGATATCTTCATTTCTCACCGAAACAGGATGATTCCCAGAGTTTTGGCCAAATCTGTGACCCACAAGGTTGGTCCTCTACTTGTCAGTGTTAATTTTTCCTCAAAATGTGAATAGTATATCGTATACCGATGCAAGGTCCAGTTGTTCTGAGGCACGGAGACCGTTTTTCCCTGAAGGTAACGAAGGGAAAGTGTCCTTCGTACCTGAAAAAAGCTTAGAAATTATATTTGATGCTAGTATTTGCTGGCGAGTAAGAAACTTTGTTATTGTAAATTTGCTGTACCAAGTACCTAGGAGTTTAGTCGAGCATATCTTTCTGCGGAATCGCTATCACGAAATAGTATCAAAAATTACTTACTGTGAGATACAGCTCGGTGAGGCTGCAAACGGGATCGCTCAATTTGCGGAATATCGGCGGACTAATGAACACTATAAGTAAGGAGGGGCTCAAAATCAGAAGAAATATTGCTATGCAACAGCTGTACCACAAGAAACCGAATAAAATCCCTCTCAACGTCCTGTACACTTTGGCTTTGATTTTTTTCACTGACACGAGCCGCTTCACATTTCCCAGTTTGGCCTTTTTAGGTGCTTTGGCTCGAAAGTCGATGGAATCCATCTTTCATAGACTTGATTCTGGTCTCTCAAATTATTCAAAAAGACAGTACTTTCATCTTGCAAAGGGGCACAATTCATAAGAGTCGATGTCTTCTGTCTCCTCGGCGTGACCTTCGAAACAGCTACTTTTGAGTACGACGTCTCACTCTTCTCGTCTATGACTACTTGCAGTCAAAATCCGCGAAAGGATGAAAATTCCGCCAAAGATCCACCGACATCCCTCGCAAGTACTAATTTCTGTCAGCTGTGACTGCAAGCATCTATCGATCGATCGATTGATCCTCAAAATGTAAAACGAGCATGCCGATCATCTTAGCAGCTTCGTCTCTCGCAATGTATTCGAAGTATCGGCGATTGAAACTGAATTAATTTGAACGAGAGCGTCTGCGAGCATATTGTTCCGGCTCGGCGGAATCGTCTGTAAAATATTGCGGTGCATCATTATCTTTGACGCGATGACCGCTTGGTCATTCCGTATCAATATGACGTTTTACCGAGACACATCAATTTGATTTTTTCGCGCGTATAGGTTCGTTCACACGGATGAGTCGAGCTCATAATCAATAATGTTCGATGCACATGGAACAGAATCTGCTGAATGATACCGATGTTTCCTCCATCAATCACAAATTGCACAACACTTCATTCTTCAGATTTCAATAACAGAGATGTGAAATAAACTCATAACCAGAAATAATATGATCCCAGGCTAGTTATGTTTGGGAGATGGGCCAATTTTTGACGACAGAAATTCTCGAATTCACTATTGATGCCGAAATGGCCCCGCAAGAGTTGGTTATGAGTCTTGCAAAGTGTAATGCTCACTACTCTACGAAGAATTAATTACCAGTATAAGTGAGAAGTTTCCTGTGTCTTGGACTTATCTATGATATTCTTTATCGAAAGTCGTGAGCTAAGGGGCCGTTCACTAATTACATAAGAATAAGATCCTGGAATTTCGATCCCTCCCTTTCCTGTTGCGAGGGGCCATGGTATTCTTCGAAGTTGCCTCTCCCTCTACAATCTTGGGCAAAATTGAAAATTTCCAAGAAAGATCAAAGCTGCAGGAGAGATTGCGAAATGAGATGAGAGTGCCTGATTTCGTAACTACCTAATCTCGTAATACCGAAAATCTGAAATGCCTTTCTACGTTCGTTTTTATGTTCGTTATGTGAAAAGGAGAAAATTAGAGTGATTTGGATCGATCAGAAACCATTTTTACGTTCGCGATATCTAAAAATCGTTTTTTGCCATTTCTGATCCAATTTTGTTTGACTTTGCAAACTTAAGGAAAGTTGCGCCAAACTTTCGGAGCGATTTTATGTGAGCAAATTACGAGTAGTAGTCGAGTGACAGTGCGATCGTATCCAATCTTGCGACTCCGTGTATTCTGATGGAAATTCACGAAAATCGCACAATCTTGCATCTTTTTCGTAAAATAACAGTAACTTTCTTCTCAATGGTCCAAACGAAACATGTGCGGGTGCGTTTTGCGGGTATTTGTGAAGCCTTTTGTGAACAATAAAATTCATTTACTAGAATTGGATTCGATAATGAGAATATCCGATCATTTGCGGTATTACGTAATCGGCACATATCCTCGCGCTTCTCCAAAGAGTCACCTTTTTTTTTCGATCTCAAATTACTCGGACACCGTTTACTGGAATTAAACATTTACGGACTAACTTTTATTTAGGGAATTAACAGAGTTTCAATGAGCCAAGTCACGTTGAAGAATCAAGGGGAAGGGGAGGAGATGAAAGTTATAGCGAAAGCCGCTCACTACCACAAAATTGGGTAAACTCGCCTTACTTTCAATTTGACAGCTGTGAACCACAGTGGAGTAAGTCTATTCCGAATTTTTCAATTTTCCATCAATTCTGTATCAACTGAGAGATCGAGAGCTGGTCCCATCGCGGAAATTCTTTCAATTACATTCCAGTAAACGATGAATCCATATGATGGCGACGGAATTTTTCCGGTCGATCGTCTTAGGATTTAGTAGTTTTCAAAGACCCAGCTCAATTTTTTAAAAGTCAAAAATGGACTCATTCCACTCTAATTTTCAGCTGTCCAATTTTCTTCCATTTTTCTATTTTCCTCGTACAAAAATTGAGATCTCGTTATATCAACACACCAAGCCTTCGACTAATCGTTTATGGTGAAGAGATACCCGATAGATCGGTAGTTCATGGATTTTCCATTCAGTCGCACAGAAAACTTTCTTCTATAGTAGCTATAGACAATCTTATAATCGATTCTCACACCTACTGTCAAAACAATTGTACTCTATCCACGTAGGATACAGGAGTAGTTCAGCTATTCGCGGTTCTTCGATCCGATTTTGCTCTTTTTAGGCTTTTTGCTTTTCACGATATACTTCAAAATCTTCATGTGAGAAATTGGCGCTTTTCTATCGCAAATTACGCAACACATGTCTCGAAAACTCTACAAGACTGTTGGAATTGCACCGTTGAGCAACGTGAATCATATATGATGTGTTCGAAGGCATCTGGACCAGGAATCTCCAAGGTATTCAGAGCTCATATACAAATAGCTCATATACAAAATTTGAGGAGGAATTTGGGACTCTCGCTCTCTTCTCCCGTTAAAACGTTCTTCCTCGGCCAGTTTTTGGATGGAAAGGGAGGAAGCCAGGAGAAAGAGGACCACAATCTAGATTCTCACAGCATAATCTGTAAAAATGATCATTTTCAGAAAATTACCGCAAATTTCAAAACTTGGGATAATTAAAACCATAAAAAAAACGTCACACTAGACTAACCTCGACTTCCTCCTCACCATTGTTCATCCCGTTCTTCCCCTCAAATTCTTGAGTAATTGATAAATGGCCCCTAAGCCATGATCCTGATGCATACCGATGACAATCAACTTGTCCAGTAACATCAAATCCTTATGAGAGAAGCTTCCCGAATACTTAAACCCCAAAGTACATAAGTACAATACACTCTGTTGCGTAATATGAGAGGGGAAAGAAGTACCGAACAAATTAGTAAAGAGTATATTATAACATCGGTTACATTCATCTAGCACTCAAAATCTCAGCCAACCAAGAGATTTCCACTCTTACAACGAACAAAACATGAAGGATTTGACAATGGAGAAATAAATAAGACCGACGTGGAATTGATACCTGATGAGGTCCACGAACCATGTGGACGAAACGTCGTAAGAATAAAAATTTCAATATTTTGGAATTTTCTGGACTTTTACCTAAAGTCCTGCCCTACGTCTTTCAAGATCGACCAGAAAACCCCTCCAATAAATGGAGAAATATCATCAAAGTAATTGGTATACGTAAACTGATTCAGAAATCAAAATATAAGGTCCTTATTTCTTTGCTATTTAGGCCCTTATTGGCCATTTCGGAGCTGTGCAAGTGCGATGAGATACGCTCGAAAAGTTTTCCTTGAAAACTTTTTTGACTTGGGTCAAACTAAGAGTTGACGCCTGTTTGTTATTGTCTAACTTGGTTTCGTCTTCTCTTGGCCTTAATAAGAGATTTCAATTACGGATTTTTTGGGGATATCTAAAAGACTGGATCTAAAATGCAATGCTATGCTGGTAATGATTTGACTCGTCTCAGCCTGTGCTGTTGGATTAGTCTTAATTTTGAATGTAATTTCTATTCAATTGATGTATTGTGTAGCCCTTGCATAAGCTTTGTGAGAATCATCAACGATAAGCGAATCATCAAAGATAAAGATAAGCATGTAAATATACACGAAGATTGAATTAGCTCGGGCATCAGCTCTTACACCAACGCTTTCGAAGATATCCAACCTTCGGAATTAAATATCTTGCATTCTCGGAAAATTGATCGAAGAAAATATCTCATTCTCAACTATATGAATGGTCGTTCTCACATATGAAAGGGATATTTTGATCTGATGAATTTTTTGTTTTCGGAATTTGAGGATAGATAGTGCGTTGAAAAACCAGAGCATAAATTTTTGACTTAAAAACAACTTGAATTATAGAAATACTGATCATCATAAATACAGTCTAGTCTGCGAGCTTTTCTTGTGAGTTTTCTGATAGATGTATTTTCCAGCTCATCGCGCAATCACAATTTTTATTTGACTTACAATAAGTAAACGACTCGATATGATACTTTTTATAACAAGAGAAGTTTTCCGAGGACAATACTCACACATGTTCGACGTAATGATTCCTAGCTGAACCTTTTAGCCCTCCAAAAGATTTCATCTCAGCTCTTTCACGATAGCTCAAAATAAGTGACAAAACGAAAAAGCAGAATACTCATCAGGACTACTTGAAAAAACCGTTCTTTATTTGGATTATATCACTATCTAAATACACCAACATCATATTAACAATATGAATACTTTATCCATCAAAATTCTTTGGTATGTACAAAATAACATTCAGATTGTTTACTTTTGGAATCATTCATTTTATAATACTCAATTTTGACTATTTGCATGGAGAACATTCACATACATCATGTGAATCATTGAAATTTGATCTCACATCAAGAGAATATTATAATGATATTTGGCACGCGAATTCACGTTCTTGTAGAACAAGAGTTTCCTTACGGCTAGCGGAAAAATATACTTTAATTCATTTTCATTGATAATGGTCAATTTTATACTTGGCTAATCGGCCACTCCGATAATGGCTCGAATGTCATTTCAGTAAGCTACAACAACTATTTGGTAGTTTACGTACAGAGGAATTGCATTATTGGATACAGTCCACAAATATGCGTTCCATTCCAGTTGCGGAACTCTTTCACGATAATATAACACAATTTGGGACAAATCTTGTTGCTGTGTCTTTCTCGCTGACTCTTTGTACATTGAATATGATTTTCATGCCCTCTTAATAAAAATCGTATCGATCCCAAGGTCCATCTAACCAGGAGGGTATCCCTTCGAGACGCAGATTTGACTATAGTTGCAGGGACAGTCTTCTTCGAGCGCCAAAAGATGCTACATGAAGCCTTCTTTTGAGTTTCTAGTATGCCTACATGTATGAAACGTCAGAAATATATATACTTACAGTACTGATACCATAAACTGTAGCTCTTAATAGTTTGAGCATTACCCTCTCCAGCCTTAGAGATCCTTTTTAAGTGTTAAAAGGAGAAGGTCCTTGGACTTTCAGCAAAATTTGTGAATCGAAGGTCAGACATCCCCTGGTAAATATTTTTTCAATGCTGCAACGCGAAGTACATGCTATGACGTGTAAATGCATACCTATTCCTTACATTCCATCTAACGAAAAATGATTTAAGGTGAAACAGCAACGTTATTCATGAATTATCAGGTCGTCTTCAGGGTGATCATCTTCTATTTATTTGTGGAAACCGTCCTTAGGGCCTATTCGCAGCTTTCAATAAAATAACATCGATGATCATCCGGGAACTGTTGTGACGACTTTGGAGAGTCTTTCTGTTTCTTTAGAATCAGCAATGTTTCTGCCAAATCTCAAAAATCGAGATACTTACATATTTCTGGACTTCTTCAAAGAAAATTGCATACATATATCACATCGAAAAATTAAAGATATCATACAATAAGTCAATACTAAACTCTTACTGATCATCGGAGTATTTGACGAAATGTGGCATTTCCGATACATAGGCAATTATTTGAAGTTATTTTACAAAACACACAAATACATTTCTGGATCCCATTTTATTCTTGGTTTGTACTGACTTTGATTCAAGTGCAATGTGTGTAATAACTATTTCTCGTTGGATTAATTAAATACTTCTTGATTAGTACCATTTGACTCGATTAAAATTATTTTTGTTCGAACGATCCGTTAGATTCTCTGTAATATTGAAATACAGGCGTTTTTTCGCAAAATAAATCAATTATTCTTTGGGGTGCATCATTAACTTACTCTAAATGATTCGACCAATCTGTCTTATTTATGTTCTCATAATAATATTTTATCGATATTGACTGGAAATTTATGTCGTTTCATTCGTCAATCAGAAATCGAATACGGAAGACTATAGAAATCTGCTCCAGATTCAAAAAAAGTGAATGACTCAATATTTTTCGGGTGGAGTTCAATTTCCAAATTCTCCTTAGCAAAGAATGGAGTCTTACATTTTTTGCGAGACAACAAAGAAAGATGTAACGTATATATGTATAAATAATGTAACTTTGAAGGGAAATTGTAATCAGTTCACTCACAATCAGTATGAGAACCAACATCAACATTCAATATTTTTGATAACCACTCTGATTATATTGCTCACTTTGAAAATACATTCTTTTTGATTTCCATCTCAAACTAATTCTGTTCTATTTTCCAAAAGGACAACGTGAAGATTCCATATTTAATATGCTTTTTCTAATCAACGACATTGATAACATTAATATTTATAGCACACTTTGTAACCAATTTCTGACGAGACAATTTCTACAGCCTGAACAAGAACAAAATAGATCCTAAGACTATTCAAATCTCCATTTTGAGACCTCCTAATTAGTTTATCACAGAGATAGACAAACGCAGTGTACATACGCCATACATGCTTGAAGGATTGTTGTACTTTGAGTATGTAATGAAGGAAAAGCTCAATTTAAGCTAGCTTTTTCTTCGAAATGAGTGTTCGCCACTTTTGATACCAGCTTATTTCTAGCTGATTGAAACCCGTGCTAAATATCGATATCCCTATGAACAAGAGCGCGTGGGAAAGTGTCCACAGCCGAAATAACGGCGATATCACGAGCATCACCAACATTGTCGCTGAAAAGAATCAAACTGTTATCCTATGAGGCAACGCTTGCGAGCTTCTTACAAAGCGGTTCTCAACAGGTAAATTGCAGAATATTGAGATCCATTTAGATATAATATGAGTTGGATGAAATGTAGCCATCAAATATTCAAACTATGCAAAAAACCAAATAATCTATAGATTCTGTGGTCCAATATCTCAGCACTATTAAAATTAGGTGGATCGTTCATTTTTGTTTAGTCTTGTTGCTTTGTAGGATTACATACATGCTGGTATTGGATGAAAAATTTCCCTCACCTGAAAGCAGCGTCCAAAAAACAAGGGCTATCCTCAGTGGAGTTCGTTTAGAGACGGGCCAAGCTTCACTGGGGAATTTCTTGTCGATGTAAAATTGTTCCAGTGCTTTTTCCTTCCGGCGCCAGCTTTCTTCGAGCCAATTTCTCAGTGCCGCCTCACTTTTCGGTATTTCAGCCTGAGGTATCCTCTTTATGTGAAAATGTACCTCGTCGGGTAGCCGGCCTCGCAGCATATCCACCTCCGACTGAATGAGAGAACACAAATCCAAACCGTCATTGATATAGATGACGCCCAAACAAAGTCATGATTTTGATTTTCCAGGAACTATCATTCAAAATCCCAAAATATCTACTTGCGGATAAAACAACTTGAAGGCTTATTATTGAATTCTCGACTAACAATTAATTCAACACTTTCGCTGCGGTGTGGGTAACTGGTGGCCCAAATCTACAGCAGATCCGCTGAATTGGGCCACCCCCTGTCCACGTTGCATTAAAAAGAATTAAACTTTTTCTAATGGGGCACGGACCACTAGTGTCGAAGGAGTTCGTGTAATTTACATGGATAGATGTTGCTCTTATAATTTATAAAATGCTCAACAGTGATTTATGCAAAATTTTACGTTTTTTTGCTCTCGCACAGGAGACTCGACAGGCCAACTACGTCGCCGCAGCGAAAGTGTTAAATAATATATTCGTAAATGCGAGTGGACGCATGATTTTTTAACTCAATTTTCCACGCAAAAATTCATAAAGATGGCATCTAATATGTTTTGTGGTTTCTTACATGGACAATTCTTATTCATTAAAGAATAGCTGCGAAATACTTTGGTATGATTGGCGGAAGTCGTTACATGACTGGACTAATAACTGACTACGTAATTAGAAATATAATCGGAACTATCTATTGGGCGCGAATTTAAACGCTTTCCACTGGAAACTGTTGGCTTCTTGAAGTCAACATCATCTTGAAACCACAAAAAATTTCATTTTTTACAGGATTGGCTATTCATACAATGATTAAAGATGAAAGTTAGAATTAAAAGGTGCAAGTAAATTCAAATTTCATCAGGCTTTTCGGGCATATGAGTATCGTGTAATGTATATTCCTGGGGTGTCCAAGTATTGATTAGATGGGTCCAAATTATCACTGAACTTTCCATGCAACTCAAGTCGAAAAAATTCACTGTTAAATTACGACGTGTGTTGAAGTACACTCTGTAATATGAAAAAAGTCACAACCGTGTCTGCAGCTGATACATTATGCAAATTAGTCTTTATTCTCGTTCATTTCTTATTAACGCATACTCAACCTCTTTAAGATATTATTTTGCGGGACCTACAGTTTTAGGTGGGTTCCGAACTATCAAAGCCACCGAAAAGGCACTTGCAAAAATTTACAGTGGCGTGGCACTATTCCACTCGCGCCGGCCGGGATTTGAACCCTGGACCTTCTGCGTGGAAGGACCTTATTCATACTGGACCGCGGTGGCTTTTTGGAAACTTTTAAAAGGTCATGTAAAAGCTCTACCTTACCGACTTTCATCATAAAAACAATATTTCGAAAAAGTAACTCCAAGCTGCCCAAAATTTTGAAACGATCCTTAGCTCTTGGAGTAATTTGAACTATAGTGCAAATATATTGTAATTACACTGCAGTTCAGATTACTTCAATAGCTTCCAACGGATTGCTTCAAAATTTTACACAGCGGTTCATTCTACCGATACGCAGGGCAACTCGAATTGGCTTTTTTGAAATATTGTTTTGTTTTTTATTTTCAATCAATTTATGATGAATGTCGATAAAGTAGAGCTTCTCCTCCCCCTTGAGTGCAACTTCCGAAACTCTTCAGTCACTCTTCCCCAATCGCTGATTACATTCAAAACGTTCAACTACTTTCAAAATCGTCAAATTTCTTTGAAATCGAAACGGATCCACAAAACTGAATCGCGTCGCAAAAGCCCCACCCCGCGATAAAAATCGTGATACCACGTCCCGAGCAG
>JAPYYZ010005002.1:0-10080 GCA_030522705.1 Eretmocerus eremicus
TGAAATTTTGCACACTGATGCGCTGGTTATTCATCTACGTACTGTGCGAGTTTCAAGACATTCTCAAGAAAAGTGAAAATCAGCAGAACTACCTTAAATTCTGTAGAGTAATAAGTATCAGTTTAGTTCAGTCTCCAGTTCCACCCATCATGAAGTGCCTTTATCTATATTTATTCTGCGTTGAGTTCCCTAGTTTTCATAGTAAATAAGTTATTGTTAGCCGTGTTTTATTCTTTCTAACGTCATCGATCCCTCATTATCAGTGTACATTACTAAAAATTTCTCAGCTTGTAGTGAATCAAATCAAAATCTCATTACTCGATAAGAGAATACTTTCTTTGTTTTGATTTATCGCGGATTGACTGCTCGTATAAGAGATATATCTCTTGATCAAGTATTGGATTGATTTCACTTGAAACTTTTTGGAAAAATGATAGCTATCAAAAATTGTGCTGATATCCAGACCATAACTCATGGTTTGCATAAATGCTTCGCAATTTTGAGAGAACGAGGGTTCATCATTGATGATCTCGAGACGGCACCCTCAGCATATACGATCGACTTGGAGAAGGAGATGGCCGATCTCCTGATGGATTTTCTGAATGAAATGGAATGGCGCGAAAAAGGAGTGACCGAGCTTTGCCTGATTGAAGAGCTTCCTGATGGTGCTGATGTTGAAATGGATTCTGGCGACGAGAGTGACGGTCAAAGTGAAAAAGAAAATCAACAAATGCAGACTCGCTCAGGTAAGGTCCGCGTGCATCAGGCAAGTGCGCAGTAATATATTTCACCTATGTCGATGGAAGTTTGGTGTTTCATCTCCTTCCAAAAGCACTTATTATGAATACAAATGATTATTATATATATATATGATTATCATTGATGAATCCGCTGATCAATTTGAATTGAATGATGAGTGGGAGAATTGGGATTGGCAGGAATGACAAAATCAGCTATGTCGGCAAGCCAGCAATCGTCGGGGGGGAACGACTATAAGCCCGAAGAGAAGAAGACAAACCTTGCAAAAATTTCTCCCAAAGACAAGATTTGCATAGTAAATTTGCACAAGCAGCATAAGAAATGGAAATTCAAAACTCTCTGAATTCATGGTGGTCGACTCACGCCACGGTTAGACGAGCTCGCGAGATGGAAAAAAGAGATACTTGTAGAACAGACAGAGCACGAATCAATGGAGGCCCTTGCATCGGAATCTCAGGTATTTCAAGAAGATATCCCAGCAATCACAGATGTGAGCCGCGACAGAATAGTCAATACAGATCAAATGGGTTGTGAATACAGAGCTGAAATTGAGAGAACCCTTGCTGTAAGAGGTGAAAAGATCGTCGAAGTTCATCTGGGAGATCTGAACAAAGTCACACATTCTTACACTGTACAATATGAAATTCATGTTGCTGGAGGAGTCCTTCCTAAAGTATTCATATGTTTGCAAGAGCCCAAAGGCAAATTTGGCCCCAGGGTACAAGAAAGAATGGAAAACTTATCCATGCAGTATAGAAGTGTTCATATCACTTGTTCCAAATCCGGCAAACTATCTACAGGGTTAGTTAGCAAATTTTTGGATGGAATTCTGGTGCCATATGCCAAGAAGGATCCATTCTATCTGATACTTGATTCTCCGAATGGCCAGAAGCAGCCTAGATTATATGAGAGATTTGTGGATCAAGATGGAAACCCGGCGTGTACAACAAAATTTATCCCTCCTGGTTGCACTTTCAATGCCAACCTCTCGATACATTTATAGACAGGCAAATGGGATATCTCCTGAAGAAACTACAGAAATGTACCCACTCGCTTGAGAACGAATGACAAATCAACAGTAAAGAGGATGCAATCGAAATCTATTTAATCATTCACAATCAGATTCCAGCGCCAATTTTCAGAGCAATGATCGAATATTCTTGCTTTACTGCAAAACTCATCGAGACGAGAGATATCTTTATGAGTGTGGAGGAAGTATGCTCCTCTGAGGGTTTGAATGAGAAAGAATGCAAGTGTGAGGAAGTGAGCTTTATGAGTTGTTCGTGGTGTAGAGAATCCTATTGTTTCAAATGTTTTTATGACGAATTCCATCCGAGCAATTGCGCCAAATATATTGTTAATCAGTGATTTGAGTTGCTATATAGATCAATATACAATATGAATTCATTTGTAGGTGATTCTTGTTATAATCATGATGCATATTTCATGTGAGAAGAAATTTTCTTACTATATCAGTGTTATTCTATTTCTCTCTCTCGAATGATTTCCCCTCGAACCAAACCCAAAAAATCTTTCTGAAATTCCCGTTGACTTTGGTATATTAGAAATCCACATAATCGACCTCGCTGCACATGTAGCAGCCGACCGCAGTTGCTAAAAAGAGGAGGAGCAGTGTTTACCTCCTCATTATCATTGTAATAATTATTGCTTTCTAACTCCCTCCCAAGATGGTCTATTTGTGCGGGACAGGCTCATTTTGTTAAGAAGCTGGTACAGCCTTCATCATAATTAGATGAGTATAACCCTCTTTTCCATCCCAAACAGTCTTGTGGATTGACTGACTTGAAGAGAGTGGTACTCTGTTCTCAACTTTTAGAGCTATTATGATTATGGAACATCATTGACAGAGTCGGAGAGGATAGGCATAGCATATGCTGCTGTGATATGCAGAGATTGTGTGCTACTTTTCCTTGATCTTGCAATTCCCCAGTTGCAAGGGGAGGAATTTCAGTTTCCAGATCAAGTTTCGTGATAAATTGTGCGCCAACTACTTCCTTCTCCAGTGTGTTTTGTGCCTTGATACTCATCAGCAGCGTCAGAAACAGAAGACCCGAACTTTATCCATCCACGCAGAGTCAAGTTCATCTCCTTATGAGTATGGAGTCTCCCCTCGGGTGGTGAGAGGCCCAAATGAAATGTTCTGGGCTTTCTAGTGATCATCTTCATATCCTCTAGATGGGAGTATTGTGTGAGTAATAACATCAAGTGCTCATATAACTCAAACCAAGGTGATTCCATCAAGAAGTAACAATAACCGTCATTTCAAAAAACGGAATTCTGGCTATGAGCCATTAATTCTCTTCATCTCTGTCTTGCTATGGCTGGCTAAAGTGGAAGAAGTCAATTTTCTAGAGCGTATTCTCAAGTGAATTCAAGAAATTCTTCAAGTGAAGCGTGTCAGAAACTTGCCCGGCAATGACTATTTCCATATGTTGTGATTGTGAGTAATCCAAAATTTATGATAAAATCGAGTATCGGTGTTCATCCCTACTCTCATATGAGGGTATGGAGACTTTTCCTGTATTTTTTAGTGTTCTTTGGGGTCATATGGATCTGTTCCCAAAGCTAGAGTGGGCCAGGAAGTGACCATGAGGTATTGGGAACATGACACTTTCAAGTCTCATAAACGTCAATATGTATGTGAATTGGCTCATTTTATTGGAACTTCATATTGCTGCCAATCAAATATACTTGAGCGTTGGGGTGTATCACTCTGGGAATGTTCTAGTTTCATGGAGTAGAAGGTACGTACACATTTTCAGCCAAATCCCTTCTCCGGAGGGTGTGACCTCTCCTAGTGAGAGCATAATTCTAAGTTTTGTTCGCTTCAATGAGCCGCAGGATTGGTGCTACTCATTTAGTAAATCTAAGAGAATTCATACTTGATCAACTTCAAACTATTGCGCTATCACGGTTCTCCATATGAATTGCTCCCCCCCAGTTCTTCGATTTACGGAAATGTCCTCATACTATCGCGACTCAGTTATTCCTTTGCAAAAAACGTGCTCATCTTTGTTATTCAAACCGGTGTTTTGGATGGGTTTTCGATCGTTTTCAGATAGCATCAAGTTCATGGTATAATGACTCCTTCGGTCTCATTCTGATGATAGATGAATGGAGTTTTGAGGGAAAATTATTTAGAAACTTAAGAAGTGAAGTTAGAATAGCTTATCGTCTCTTAAGCTCAGAAAAACGACTTCCTGACTGTTTTCGAGTTTTGAAGGGGTCTAGTACCACTTGTGAAATTCCGAAAGGAATATTTTCTTGTAGAATATCAGTAATCGAATGAAAACCGAAAAACGGGTTCCTTGAGGTTATGTCGACCTGGAAGGATCTGGGAGTCTGAAAATTCTTCTGAGGGTATGCTTTAGTGGTACCAATCGAATACCAAAGTTGCCCCGGTCATCGAGCCAGGGACAGCTCTGACCCCCTCACCCGGCTATACCCTTTCATGAAATTCTCATGTTATTTGAACGGGGAAAACGACTCTACCGCGAAAATATACTTGACTTTTCCTAAACTTTCAAAGCGGGTTCCTCCCTATTTTGGGTCATAGAAAACGGTGATCCGTAGGAGAGAATGATCCGAACAGATTGGGAAATGAGGGGCACGCCAATGCTCACCCGTGCACACTTGTATTGAGTCATAACTTAGGTTCACAGAGGATGTTCGTTTCAGAGCGACGAAAATGAGGGGAAAGAGGGAAGAATACTGATTCTTAGGGGAGACTAGGCGAAACTGCAAGAATGAAGACAGCAGTTCGAAGTCTCAAATTGTCAAAAAAATCATTTTCGAAGAAACGGAGTGGGAGACTGTTCTAGAATGAAGCAGATGTACGTGTATGAGAGTCTTCAAACCAGTCAACTTCTTTTTTCTTGATGAGGTTGAGATTATCAAGTACTACTTCTTAGAATGATGATCTTCCATTGATAATGGGATAAGCAACCCACTATACTCATCATACACCCTGTATCAATCATGTGTTGTCGAGGGAGTCATGACCGACTCAAAACGAAATCTGAATTCTGGTCTCGAACATCTGTTTCCCGTGCAAACTCAATGGGATAAGAGGCATTGTTTTGCAGCGAGACTGGAAACGAAGGAAAACACCAAGTAGGCCCCACTCTGAGGACCTGATGTGAAATACTCTCACGAACAGTAAGACATGGTTGAAACACACGATTGACATTCCAGCCAAGGATCACAAATATGGACTGATCTCAGCAATCGGACAATTTTCTCGGAAAAAATGGTATGTTTTCTGGTCGCCAATGTCACGGCGAAGTCCAAAAATGAGCAATGCAGCCATTATCAAATCCGTTCAGTCCATTCAGGTCAAAACATGTGCTCCAAAACTACGCACCTCCATTTTGGGAGAAAATAAGAAAATTGACCAGTTTGCAGGATAAGCTCTTATAATCTAGCAATCGTATGCTCCGACGGCGGCGACGCTCAGATACATATATTGGGTTGTGAATCACAGATTACAGTAGCGCCTTACTTGACCGAGTTCCGCAAGGAGATTTTTTCCTGTTCACTTTCTTACACTTCCGGAGAATCGAGCACATCAATCGAAATGGACTGAATTCGAAGGTTCTTTCTTGTAAAATAGTATATCACGTTCGGAATTACGATGTCATCGCCGCCCCGGCTACTAAATTGAGAACAAGAGCGAGTTTTGAAAGACGTCAAGAATGCTGTGACAGTCAATCGAATTGGTTTTGATCCAATCCCTCTATAGGCACAGTCTTGAGCGAATAGCTTCAACTACTCCGAAGTATGATTGATCACTCATCAGATTTCAAGAGAGATTGGTCAATCGCTCCCAAAGATGTAAGCTGAGGCGTGCAACTTAAAACGCGCGTGACGGGCTAAAAGTCGGATTTCTCTGCACAATTTATCCCTCGATATTCGTCTAATGCGCAGCGTGAAAGCCAAAATCACCCACAAGAGTTCAGAATGAGTGAATTCTCCACACTTTCCGGTGCGAATGTTGCGAGTGTGAGTGGGAGTGTGTTAATGCAGAATATCATTCCTGTAGCGTGAAATATGACGCAATCACAGAATCGCCCTAATCCTGCGGTTAGCCCATATAGAAACGGAATTATCTGTTGAATATTTTGAGGAATGCATGGTTAGGATAATCTGTAGACTCAACTAATGACCAGGAACTCGACAGATAGGTATGGTTGATAGGAGATTCTCATTACAGATTTAAAAGGGCGAAATAACGAGAATTTCCTCTCCAACAGCCAATGGAAGTATATTAGGGTTTACTTCATTTTGAGCATCCTTCAGTTGTCCAAGCAGGTAGTCCGTGATTGCTGCGCCGTGATTAGCATGAATGAGTCCCAGAGCGTATAAGCCCCCTCCTTCTGAATATCCGGCTCCAGTATTCGAGTCTCGAGGGAGATATGACTGCATCAATGCTAAAGCTTCTTGCTCATGACCTCGATGTATCACACCAAGTGATGCAGTGGCCGACAACTTAGCCCAATTCGTTGCCCGGGCCAACCAATCGAGATTATCCCTAGAGGATGAAGAATTACACTTGATAATGATCGCAGTCCGGAGGCCAATAAAACTGAAGAAAATGACTATGCAAATGGAGTAATCATTGATCGGGATCCCTTTGATCGAAGATGAATCACACAGTGACCCACCCCACCAGCTCGAGTGCACTTGATATGCTTCTTAACAATACGTCGACTAGAGATGAGGTGGTGCACACAGATGTCAAAAGAGCGGGAAAGGGTTCATAATCAGGGATTGCCTTGAATGAAAAGTGTTTGTCTCCGAAAGACGAACACGAGATCGATCGAAACCTCGACTCCAAAGTTTGATCTGTAGAGCTGTAATAGCGGTCCCTTGCACGCATGGAATTGGGAGGCTCAAAAGGAGGTATCTGCTAAATGTGTACCTTATCAGGAAAGAAGTTCGTGCAGTCGCCCTGAAAGACAGTCGTCCAGTCCTTTTCTTGGAAATCACTTCTTTGATATTGTTTATTCTTCATTTTTTGATCAACTCATTGGATGGCTAGATCGACACGCTTACTTATCCGAAATCATATGAAGTACTACAAGAAAAATTTTCGGATCAATTCAATTCTGTCGGTTAAGTTCAATTCTTTCGAATCGGAGTTTCGGATCGCCATGCGAAATTCTTTCTTAGCTAGGATATATCAATTATCTTGAAAAATCCCATCAGTACTTTTTTGTTCAGTCTCAAAAGATCTACAAGAAAGGTCTATGAATTCTTTTCCTGAATCACTTCAAGTGTGAGTTATCGGTCGAAACAAACTGAGCCATGTGAGATTTTCTCGAAACTCCGAGAATAGCTATTATTTTGGAAATAATCACGAGTACTCCTATTTAGAATGGAGGACTCAACAAAAAAGGTCGGACACATTTTTCCCCAAAATGTCGTCTACTTCGAGTTACCGACCAAAACAAGAAAGAACAAGCTATCGAATCACGTCATTCTTCCACTTTCTTGGAATGGGCGTATTGGGAGACATGCGGCATAGACTCCTGGATGTTGATTCCAGGATCGGTATGTCTAAAATCATGCCTATGGCCAAAAAAGTCGAAAAACCAAGTGACTCAATGAATTGTTTTGGTCGATAACTAGGAATGAATGGTATTTTGGGGAAATGAGTCAGAATGATGCTCTTGATCTTGCTCCAAGATTCACTGATCAAAATATCAACATATTTACGGATTCTCTCACTGAATGAATGGCTCTTCAATCAGGTAAACTGAGCATTAAAACGAATAGATACATCCAAGGAATGAAGAGAAAACTCATTGACATTCGAAATAGAAGTGATACGGCGACAAATCTTATCTGGATCTCTGCTCATGAAGGGATTCGCGGAAACGATAAGGCCAATAACTCAGCAAAATCTGCATGTGACATGATTGAGATCGATGAAATCCCATTCACAGACTTCTCTGAAAGTTTCAAACAAGAGGCAAAACTCGCAAACGTTAAGCACATCATAGACCAGGCTCATCTCAAAGGCCAGTATTACTCCGAGAAATACTATTCGAAAGATGAGGAACGCTGATTTGCAGAAAAGTCCTTAAAAAGAGAATCAGTTTTCACGGTCTCTCTCATCCGAGGAGATCATCATAATCTTGCCGAATCTCTTGCGCGAATCAACATGATAGGCAATCTCCTCTGCAGATGTGGTGAAAGCGATGAAAATATAGATCATGTTATCTGGGACTGTCCATCACATACAGTACCGTGCAAAAATTTTTGAACGTCGAGCTGACTACAGACCCAACTTCAAATGCTCATATCTCTGACCTCATTGCACGCATGGAAATTTCGAAGGAAACATCTCGAAGTAGACAAAAAATCCTAACTTTTAGTGTTCTTGGATTAATTTTCAATTCTTTTTTGTCAACTCGAGCTTTTGATGGGATTTAGAGGAATTTGGAGAAATTTTTTTTGGACAATCATCTGTAGTTTCTACGCAAATGAAGATACGCAAATTTTGAAGAAAGCATCTGAAAGAGCAAAAAAAATGCCTCGTGCAATGTATTCTCAGAATCTTTTTACACGCTTATTTATCAAAATATCAGCGGGCGGAGATGGAGGCTGAGCGCTGAGCGAGAATTTCCGCCAGATTCGATCGAAACACCGACCTAAAATGCTCGTAACAATTTTCATCTCTCTAGAATAGTTGAGTGAAGAAACATTCTGAAACACATAGAAGATTCTGATTATTCGTATGTTCAATTTTTCTACTCCAATCGAGATCTTGAACTGCTGACAGAAATGAGAGAAATTTTGAGGAATCGTCCGGCTGGAAAAGAATTCTCATTCTCTCACCCGTAGGCCTAGATTAATCCTCGAACGAAGATCTCAAAGAACGAAGAAATTAACAACTATACTGTTTCCAACATGAAATATTGAGTCAGATTCAATCCATTCATAAGTGTTGAGAAATCGCAACAACACTCTGGTTCTTCTAAACTATCCGCGGTATAGGTAGCGTATTGACGAACGACTCTCTACGATGTTTGTTCACATTGCAAACTCGTCTACTCAGTTCCCCTGGATATCTATGCGATCAACCAGTTCAAAATGGTTTTCCGAAGCAAGAGAACCGTGAATGAAGGGCAATCAGGAATTCGTGAGTTGAGAAAGCAAGAAAAATCTTCCGAAAGCATTGCAAAGATACTGCGTATACCATATGATAGGGTGCATGAAGTGTCGTCAAATGTTAACGGTGTTTCGATAAAGATAAAGGACGTTCGTCGCGGATCGAGATCAGAACTTGAATATCGTGCACAAGCTGTGATCTTGCAGGGTGAGGGATATTCCTATCGTAATTTTGCTCAGAAACTTGGAGTCCAACCCAGTACTGCACACTATGCTGTGAATAGATACAAAGGAACCAGAACGAATCAAGATCGTTCTCGCAATGGCCGAAGACCAAAAACTTCGGATGAAGATAACGAATATCTTGTCATGCGAAGTATGAAACAGACGACTAACTGCCCCTGAAATAACAGTTAACCTCAACGATCGGAGGAAGAACCCGATCAGTGATTCGACAGTGAAACGTCGTCTAATCGAAGCTGGTTTGGAAGGATGTATCGCTGCTGAAAAACCTCTTCTCCGACCTCCTAATCGTATAAAACGTCCCCGGTGGGCAGGAAAAACATGTCAAATGGACTATTGAACGAGGGGAAGAAGTTTTGTGGACTGATGAGTCTAAATACGAATTGTTCGGCAGCGAGCGTCGGATATATGTACGCCGAAGACATGGAGAGCGATTTTCTGAACAGTGTCTCGTACCAACTGTCAAACACGGAGGAGGGAGCAGAATGGTTTGGGCCTGCTTTGGCAACATTCAAGTTGGTGATCTGAGAAGAATAGAGGGGATTATGGACCAAAAAGTTCATCATAATAGTACATTAAGCAACAAGTGTGAAAAGGACGATTCCCGCACGAGTGGCCGGGAAAAGAGCGAGTAAGTTACATTATCGCACGATTCAACATTCTCGCACGGGTATTATTGCATTCTCACGAAGCGAGAATGCAATAATGCTCGTGCGAGAATGTTGAATGAGTGCGATAATGTAACTTTCTGGCGCGGTTCCGGCCACGAGTGCGGGAACTTTTCACGCGAGTTGCTTATCTTATTTTTCCACACTCTGTGCGTAAAAGTGTATTTTCCACACTGATTTTTGACTTTTCCTCACGGATTGTGAAAAAATAGTATACGATACACGGCCGGAAATGTTGGAATTCGCATACTCGTGATAATTCCAACTTTACCGC
>JAPYYZ010005003.1:0-10079 GCA_030522705.1 Eretmocerus eremicus
CAATTTGTAGAAACAGTATACAATTCAATGCATCTCGAAAATACGAAAACGCAAAATGCAGTATATCGATACCTCGAAGCTGTAGAATCATATTAGGATAAAAAAGAAGCCACCGTGGCCTAGTGGATAAGGTCCTCGCCTACAATGCAGAAGGCCAGGGTTCGGGTCTCGGCCGGCACCAATAAGAATTTCCATAAGTGCCTTTTGGTGGTTTCGGTGGTTCGGAACCCATCCAAAACTGTGAGCCTCACAAAATGGCCTCAAGTAGAGGTTGAGAATGCGTTAATAGAAAAAAAAAAAAAGATCATATAAAATAGTGGAATTCCCCTGGTAGAAAAGCGAATATAAGATGGTCAAAAACTAGCCATAAGTGGACGATTTCTGGCCTCTTCGACCAGAAACTGGCTGGTTTTGGCCCATTCCTGGCCAATTTTATTTCCATTTTCTACCAGGGTCGGGCTGGTTTAATACTGACAACAAACCTAAAGTCCGACGAGGGGTGTCAATTGAAGCTCTTTCTTCACAGCGTTTCATAGCTACACGCGATTCACTGACGTATCATGCACGATGACATCGCAAGGATAACGGAGCTGATCCGCGTGACTAACGAGCCAGCCATTAATTGCCATGATCCCTTTCTAATCCAGTGCCTGCCGACGGTGGATTACGGTAGTTCACGCTCCAACACTTCTTCATTACCCCATTCATTCTCGCAACACCTATACACAGTGGAACTCCACGTGTGGCCGTGCTCCATAATATTTGAGGGCTCGCTTAGCCCAATATCGGTCTAATAGAGAGAAGCCCCTGGAAACTTGATACTCTATTGAGAGAAACACGCGCGATGATATCTATTGGATCATGCCTGGATATGTTTCAGTATTCTAGTAGTATACTTTCAAGTGTTGGGAAGTGTGGCGTGACTTTCGGCACTCAAGCTTATTCAGTTCCTGGATTTTCTCTCTTTTATTTTGATAGATATTGGTTTCAGATAAGAGCAAGCTATTAGGATGCAAAATGAAACAAGACAGAGCTAAGCATGCGAATGATTGGAGGGGTTTCGCAAGTATCGTGTATTCGTGTGAATGCAGATTTTCAAAAGATATGAGAATGATTAATTTTACCTATCGATTCTTTTGTAGCCAATTTTCGTGCAGGTGTATCTTAAACTGATTTGCAGTTCACCCTACTACAAGGACATGGAAAATTTCCCGCAAAATGTGCTAAGCTCTGATTCATTTGAATGAAAATTAATATTTGAAAAACTGCTAAGCTTGCGGCCGAATATTCGCGATTTATAAACATTCATGTATTGCATTCCGTTCCTTTGGAAAGATCTACGGTTTCTCACCTTTTTGAGTGATCAAGTACATGCTTAATTATTTCACATTCGTTCGCAAAACGGATGCAACCCCTTACAGCTCAGTATGAACGATGCAATTTTTCAAGAGATAATTTTCTTTATTGCGATTCATCGTTCTCCTATTTTTAACTAACACACGAAACGCGAAGTAAGATCTTTCTCTTACCATCGACATACCTTCTATGAGAGGCATGAAGTTTGCGGGTTATTCAGTTTCACACGGGAATGAACAGTTAGTTCAGAATGCAAAAATTGACATTCTTATTCGCACGAAAACAGTTCACCATCAGTTTTGAGTACACACTGAAGTATCGGCACTGAAGTTGAAAGTTCTCCATCTTCTCTCCAAAAGATGAAGATGCAGTGCCGAAGGAGCTGATGAGAGGTGTTGGAAGAATTGAATCGCGGAAGCTCGTCTGGCGTTGCTCTCACGCCTTTCTACATTTCCCCGGGAGCTCTTCCAAAGCCCCGGCTGCATTAGAGAGTGCGAGGGCGAGGTGAGGAAATCAAGCGACGCCTGACCGATCCCTTGTCAAGCTCGCGCTGCCAAGTATTTCGTTTCGAGGCGAGTGACTGCCGCGCACGAGCGCGCAAGCTTCCGTCCCCTCGTTTACGTATAATATCACGCTGAAATCCTGAGAGGCGTCGAACTGTGCGTAATGGAACAATGGCGGCTCACAATGATCAACTGCCACCGCTTGAGATCGTCCCCGCGCAACACCTGATGTCCCCTGATTAAACATCGCTCTTTGTCCATCTTCAATCGATATTCACTCGACGTCTCTCAACTCGGGCTCTCTCGCTATCTCACCCTCTCTCGCGTGATTGTGTGACGGATCAGCCGAGATCTCACGCGCTGTTGAGCTGATTGTAAAAATTTCATTCGATCATTATGGAACTGGCTCTACGATGATGTGCAGCGCTGTAGCAACTCCACACTTAGTCATCGTAGGATGTCTTGTTGGCGGTATGCTCTCGACGATGGGCTGGATTCAAGTGGATAGTGCGGTCGAAATTATCACAGCCACGTTTTATATGAGTGTGTAGTTCGGATTTCCACCGATGGAACGAAGAGTACTCCACTTTCTATAGTATCAGCACAATAACAGAACATCAGTACGCGAATTACGAATTTGAATTAAACAGAACATACTCAATTTTCATCGCGTCGTGATACGAAATGAGGATGGAGATCGTGGGTTCTTAGCAAAGTGTTGATACTCGGCTTCCATGAGTGACTTGCTCGAAATGATTTTCTTATGAACAAGAGGAAAAGTGGGACTAATTTTCCGAATGTATTCAAGTCAATAGCACAATTTCTACTCAGGAAATTGGATATTAAAACTTTTTCAGCGCATTTCGCAAACTTTCTATGAAAAATGTTCAATTAGACACAGGTTACCAATACATAATATTATAAATGAATTAATGCATGCCCACGTAACTCAATTCTTTGCAATTGAATTTTTTGTCCGTTAGGACATTATGTCGAATAATTGAAGTATAATTGTATGATAATTGTAAAAGTTCGACTGTAGGATAATTGATCGATTGTTATCAAGTTCGTGCAAAGTATGTATGTAAATAAGAAACTGGGAGAGAGAAACTCTACTTCGCAAACGTACTCTCGAGAGATTTTCTTAAGGCTATATTCATATCGATTCAAAGAGGAAAAAGTTCACATAGCACCGGGTAAGGTAGAGATTTGATAGGGAGGTACCAGTGCCAGACAAGGAATTGAATGTCTGTCGCGAGGAATTCAAGTGTAAATTCTCAAAAGCAATCTAACGAGGGAGTAGAAAGATCAATAAATTGTAATGATGCCCTTACGGTACTTCGCTCCAATATATCCGGGCTTTTCGAGCGAAATGTGAAGAGCACGGTTTCATCTTTCTTGTTAGGCTGCATGTATACTCACGGTGGAATCTCATCATATTCCGTCGTTGGAAACATCGCTGTCGTGGCAAACGTCAATATCGCGCACTCAGCCTTCATTACCAGTTTATTCCTCAAGTACATGGCTTAGCTATCTCTGAACTTTTCAACCTTCCTGTACCCCTCTATTTCAATGTTCCTTGCGAGTTCTCACACGTTCATTCACATACATTCATAATTCATGACCTGAATGAGAAATTTTATTGAAATGAGGTAAAAAAGGGCTCGTTTGGGGTTAAACCACACCAACTCTCCGAGTGCCGTTTTCGAGCGTCGAAACACATACTTTTGATCGATCTGTAAAAACTCTATACCCCTGCACGCAAATAAATTGTGAAATAAAGTAGATTCACATGTAAAGTTTCCTCAGTTCTCTGATAACGGGGCCCATATTGCAAAATTTGGACACACCAACCTTCAAAATTCAACGATCAGGTATTAAGATGATTGTATCTCAAAATTACTTCTTTCAATTTTCTTTGATAGCTCGAATTGGGAGTTCCGATTTCTTGATGTCGACAATGCTAGTATTAAAATATTTTTTTTTTTTTAATTTGAACCAGAAATCAGATTAAGAATGAAGAATGATGACATAAGGTCCAGTGCCGCACCATCGCGCGTCAAGAGCTACTGCGGCGCGTGCGGCAGTGAGTGGATTCATGTTCTTACATCTTTGTTTGGAGATCAATTTCTCTTATGAGATGTTGAAATATACCCATATCAGTGTTGAGAGACTGTCCGTGCATCTCAATCTAACACTCAGAGAGCTATATTTCAATCGATTCTATCGCAGGATGATCCAGAATGGCCATGGATGACTTAGCTCTTAGCTGCTCACTTATCTGATTACATCAGTCTAAGTCCGTCGACGGGGCGAATTCAGTCTCATTGTGAAACTTAGTATGCTATCTGCTAGGTGGCGGTTTGATTTATTTACTCAGAATAAAGCGATGCCTCAGCAACAGTGACCATTCAGTAACTCTCAAATACTCTAAGTCTTTAATAAACTTCTTAGTAACAATTACATGGGAATGATAAAGAAAATTCTTTGCGAAATTCATATTCTGACTTGAAACCATAGAGAAATTTTTAAGAAATCTAGTAATCAAATATTTGAGGTGATACTCGTAATCAAGCATCACCTCGAGGTGTTTTTAGAGATCGAGTGATAGAGGTGGTTCTCGTGATCGTGTACTAGGTGATATTTGTGAAGAGTACGCGAGCAAATTTGAGTGATCGAGTTCTCGAAGTGATACTCGTGATTGAGTACCCGAGGTGATTTTAGAGATCCAGTACTCGAAGTGATTCCAATAACGGGGACCTCGACGTGATGTTTGCTATCAAGTACTCAAGATGATTTTCTTGATAGAAGTGGTTTTTGTGACAGGATATTTCAGGTAGTTTTGGTGATAAAGGACTTAAGGTGATTTTCGTGATTGAGTACTTGAAGTGGTTTCCGAGATCGAGTACACTAGGTGATTCTAGCGATCAAGGATTAGAAGTGGTTTTCGTTTTCCGTTACTCGAGGTGATTCCAGTCATCGAGTACTCGAAATGATATTCGCTACCAAGTACTCGAGGCGATTTTCGTGATCAACATGACTATCGTGATAAATTAGTCTAGGTGTATTTTGTGATCAAGTGCTCGAAGTGATTTCCGTGATCGAGTACCCAAGGTGATTTCAGTGATCCAGTATTCAAGGTGATTCAAGTTATCGATTGTTCGATATGATATTTGCTATCAAGGACTCTGGATGGTTTTCGTGATAAAGGTGAACTTCGTGATCGAGTGATCGACCAAAGATTTTTGTGATCGATTAGAGTACTCGAGGTGACTATCACAATGTAGTTATTGGGGTGATTCCAATAATAAAGTGTCGAATTCACACAAGGATCACCTCCAGGGTGGATCTGAACTCGATACTCGATCACAAAAATCGCCCCGGTCACGAAAGTCACTTCAACCACTGGATAAGAAAAGTAACCTTGAGCCTTTGCAAACAAGTATCACATTCGATGACGAGGATTAGTTCGAATACCTTATGACTAAAATTATCTCGAGCGCATGATTACAGGTATCACCCTCGAGATGATACTTGTCCGAACTCGAGATTCAATCATGAAAAATCATCTCAATCACTTGATCACGAAAATTACTTCGAGTACTCGGTCACGTGTATCATCTCAAGGACTCGATCACGGGAATCACTGTGATTTTTCAATCATCAAACCACTTTGAGTACTCAATCATGAAAATCATCCCGACTAGTCGATCACTAAAGCCACCTCGGGTACTCAATCAGAATTAGTGTTAACTAACCGGATTATTGTTGCGTATCCCACAGAACTAAAAAAATTGAACATTTTAACCTTAATTATTTTAACGTAAAATTCCACCCTCTACTCAAAGCCGAGGCCAAATGTCCGATATATTCTCAAAAAATATTTTTTGATGGAATACATATCTCAAAAATGTGGGGGTGTCTAAACAAAAATGATGTTAAATTCGGTTTAGAGCACAATTCCCCCCAAATCTAAATGGTTCGCTCCGCTGTGAGGACTTTTTCCAAATCGTGGGCCTGTATTAATCGTCATTTTTTTGCACTACTCATAATCTACAATTGGCAGACAAACGGGATAAACCAGCTATAGTCATAATCTCAAATGTCCTTATTTCATTCTTATGTTGCTGCCTGCTATTGTTTTGGGATGTATAAGTTGGCCAACCCGATCGATTGCTGTGCGCATGCTCAGAGCGCCATAAGTGACTTGACGGGATGTCACCATACAAAATACTATGGGAATCTCATTTGAAGGATTGAATATTATAGTTTATACTATTCAACTGATGAGGTGCACCAGTCATGAGGATATTACGAAGATTTGATTATCAAAAGTGATGATATTAATCAATAGGTCGGATTATTTGATATTTTCTATATGTCGCGCGTTTTCTAGATTCATATTCGCGACATATGTTTGTAGAAAAATATATGTGATAGAATACTGCTGTATCCACTTTTCAGTAGAGTCATTATCGGAGATGTTGGCTTAAAAATTCATTGGATGAATTCATTATTTTATCGCATAATTGTGTGTAACGATTCGACCCACCAGACCTTTCTTTGATCACGTCGATATCTTTTATGAATCGGGCTGAATCAGAATTTTATTAAAATAATTTATTCCAAATCCAGACCATTGGAAACTTTACCAGCATATATCTGCTTCACAGAAATGAGTTCATCCAAGATATCGAAGTGTCGACACTTCACTGGGAGATCTCCTATTAAAACAAGATGGGTTCTTTGATGGTCGTGGCATTTGCCCTCCCCTCTAACCAACGCAGAGCTTAGATTCTCGTGCCCGCTAACTGCGAAACTGCACAACAAACTATAGAAGCACGACTCCAGTTTGTCGATTGGCGGCGCCGACTGTAACACTTCAATCTGCGGATAAACTTTACGCCTCGGCTGAGCTTCGATTCTGAATAACAGAGTGACAAATGTGTCATGATGTCGAGTTGTTTTAACCTGGAATTGTTCAAGAACTACAGTAAAGCCTGATTAACCCTAACCGCAAAAAAGCAAAATCTTCGTTTGACTTACAGATATGGGGTTCGAGAGTTGCTGCCCAAGGATATTCTCCTGTGAGCAACCAAAAACATGATCAAATTTATTGAGACCTTGGATCCAATAAGGTCCAAGTGAGCTAGAACCTACTGTTCTTAGGAAAATTCAGCAGCAAGACCATCAGAAAATAATTAGACGAAGAACCGAATCTAATTGGAGATGATCTGACACGCCCTCGAATCCACAAGGTCAAAAAATTTCAAGTATTCCAGAGTCCAAGTTCAAAGATTCGCCGCTGCCAGCAGGTGGTCAGCGCCACGTGTCTCTTCTAGGCACCGATCTCAAAACAAACTCCGCATTTGCGTTTCAAGCTGCACGATCGCGGGAGTCCCGCGCAAAGTCAAACGGGCCGACCCATCGCACCGAACGAGTGTCGCGCTCGTTAGCCAAGTATAGTCACGATGGAGTACATCGCGCCGCACTCGAACCAGTTCGCACACTCGGTTCGACGAGTCGCGCATGTACATCAGACTGCGGGGGTGTACAGAGCGCCCCATTGATTTTCACGCTCGTGCACCTCACAGTCGATGCTCTCGAGATGATACGCGCCGGCACTGGCGCAACTGCGCTCTCCCACGCAGTACATCGGCTTCGCGCGGGGGCAGCTCTCGCCCGGGTTAATTATCCAGCGGAAGTGGACGCGAGTGTGTCTGAGCGCATCGGGGAACGAGCCGGCGCTACATCCCTCTGTCTCCCACGGGCGCAAATTCAACGCGACGCTATCACCGACAGAGCGGCAGAGATACAGATAGAGGGATGGTCTCATAAACACTCGGTAGTGTGACGCGATGGTGTCGGGAGCACACATCAAAGGCGCTGGTGGCAAAGCAGCTCGCCCATCGCGCGCCCCCTTTGCGCCCGTGCTGCTCGTCGCGCGGTGGCTCAACTTCGTGACTCGGCGGTTTGTTTGTCGCTTTGTTTGATTTTGCATTCACGGAGATGGCTTTCGCTTTCGAGCCGCGCCGAGGCCGAGATGAAACAGATTCGAAAATGCGCGCGCGAGCCGCCCTCTGGCGCTTTCTCCGCAGCGCTGACCGGGCGCCGCATTGAGCACCTTCTTATCCCCGCTTTTCGCGCATAGTTACGGACCACGAGTCGCCTCGACCAAGTACTCTTCATTCTGCTGAGCGACGACGCCTCCGAGACTGGCGCGAAGGTATACGCGATAAAGAAAAGAACGGGCGAAAGTTGGCGGGAGCTCAAAAGGGGACGCGCTCGTGTGCCTTTGATGTATGTACTTGCCTTTTCAGACTCGCTTATTTAGGCTGTTATCGCGCCATTTTCTAGCCCGGCGAATGACGATCTATCCTTCGCGGAGTGCTTTTCTCAGGAGGTGCTTGGTTTGTTGCTTACGCTGTACGCAAGTTCGCTGTTTGGCCCACTTCAGGACTGAACAATGTGACTGTTTGAAAATACTATGCAAAATTAGTTTTTCTCAAGTAATTGAATAGAGGTTGGAATATCAAAAATCGTAAGAGGCAATCCTTACGAAGTTCCTGCGTTGGGGGTCATGCACATCTTGTGGTGATGGAATCCTCAAGTCCGAGGATGCATGTCTCGAGTTGTACGGTACACCACCAGAGATGTTTTTCTTCTGTTTGTATGGGACACGAAGAAAGCGCCATGAAGCCGGTTTTTCCGACAAGTGTTTGAAATAAGTCACGATGTTCATTATTACGAACAACAGTTTTGGTCACTGGGAGAGATTGTGGGCTTTCATTGGCAAATTTGTGAAATCACTCATTCTCAAGTGATTCTCCGAGGGTATGGCCATGTTTGCAAGTGAACTGTCGATATGCCTGTGAAAATAATGACTTTACATTCAAAAATGACACGTAGTGAGATCATAGGATTTTTTAGGCTTCGAGTCATCATAACTTTTTTTCTGGATAGACACAAGAGCAATATGCGAATGACGACTGTTGTGTTCAGCACTCTGGTCAACGGAGACAATTTTCTCAAAGATTCTGAGAACCATTTCTCAATTAATCTTTATTCTTTTCTTTGACCAGCACATATACAAGGCTTTGAATACTCAAGACTAATCACTTAGAGGTTTCAATCGATCATTTCACAAACGTTGTCAGCCTAGGCGTTTTCAAGCATCACCATCACAACGTGATGTTAAGGTTCCCGCAAAGTTCGCAAAACAGCCAAGACACTAACATTTTTTTACTACAAGAGTACCATGGATCTAATGTATGCGAAATAATGGTACATAAAAGATGGTCGTGAGCATCTATCTCAGGAAATAGTGGTTGGTCAGATTTGCTCTTCACTTGACCCTGTTGAGATAGTGAAGTTTATTGATTGACCAAGTGGAAGAATCTAGGCTGATTTCAATCGGGATGGAAGATGGATTAGCTTGATGGTTGTATTGGCTGAAGAGCTACAATCTCGTTGACTCTTCCTCGCTGGACTATTACGTGGTGCTATGCTTTTGGTTCATAATATAATCGGTGAAGATTTGGAGACGGCTCAGTTGCACAATTACATTTTGAATTTTGCTGCGCAGGAAATTCTAGCAGTGCTTTGCTACATGCGGAGTGTAGCGAGAGAATGCTCTCATAGATAACGAATACGTTGAATCTCCAATCTTGGCGGTGTTTTCGGTCATATTTCGTATAATTTCATGAGATTTCCTGGGGAATCCGAGCTTGATCAAGACTTTTTCAAAAACTTCTCATTTTGCAGTACTTCTTAGACTAAAATGATGATGAACTGAATACTTTATACACCTGTACGAACTAGATAATTCCACCCTTGCCCCGATGTTTTACACTCGGTGCTTATAATTTGAGTTTCTAGTAAGATTCCCAGAGGCATCGGAGCTTGATTAAGACTTTCTTAAGAAAACTCAGATTTTTTTCATCAACGCATTCTCAACCTCTTGTTGAAATTATTTTGCGGGACCTACAGTCTTAGGATGGGTTCCAGCCCACCGAAACCACCGAAAAGGCAGTTTTGAAAATTGACAGTGATGCCGGCCGGGATTCGAACCCTGGACTTTCTGCGTTGAAGGCCAGGACCTTATCCCCTAGGCCACGGTGACTTGCTAAAAAAAAAATCTTATTTCGCAGTACTTGTGAGAATAAAACGATGACGAGCTGCATAATTTAGACCTTCGCGAACGAAATAATCCCACCCTCA
>JAPYYZ010005006.1:0-10079 GCA_030522705.1 Eretmocerus eremicus
AAAGAGATTAGAATAGCACGGGTGTGTCATATCATTATGTAATAGACCAAGCAATTATTATAGGTTTGAAGATTTATACCTCCAACTCAAATAAACCAAGACAACATATCGGTTGCTTTCTTCAGTGGCTTCATACTCACGCAACAATATTTGAGGTGGGGGGGGGGGGGCGGGGGGCTCGTTTGAGAAACCGGTCATTGGCATTTTATGATAAACTTGAGTCTATCATGGGATATCGATGAGATCTATTAGCATAGTAAGATGTGTGGTTGTTGTCAGATGTTACGAGATATAATGTGACTTGATTGGTCCTCCCTGCTAAAAATATGAATGCACATATCAGGGAATTGCAAAGTTACAATAAATCTCAGATCAAATTAAGAATCCCGCAATAGAAATGAGTCGTTATAATATTCAAAACGTTACGCTTTCTGGCCTCCGCGCGATCAGTTCTTCTTAGCTTGAGCAAATCAGTTTCCAACCAAATATTTCATCAAGCTGAAAAGGACATGAGGAATACTATAATAATGATATTTACAGGATAGCTCATTTCAGATTATAAGAAGCTCGGGTAGGTTGAGTTTCATCATATCAGGTATTCTTAAATTGAGAGTACATAATACAAGAATTATCTCTTTATGGTTTATTCATCAAAGCTTGTCATCAATCTACCTGTATAGAAAAATATCCATGGCCCATGTAACACATTTTTTTATGAAACCCGATTTATTCGATACTAATCATTGAACTATTGTGGAGGCTGAATGTATAGGTGTATCGACCCTTAATGAATTGATATTTGGACTGAACGTAGTCCATCATTGCATCGGTTCAAATGCAGTTCGAACAATATTCTCTATTGGTAAGTGAAACAGTGTAGAGCCTACTCCATGCCGAGGATTCTACTATTTCTATAGTGATATTATTTTTGAAGAATTCTCTGAAAGAATGATATAGTACATCACCGATCAAATGTATTGTCATGACTGTCTGTTGATATGTACATATGTGTTGGCTTCATGGGCGATTGAAAAACTATTTTCAGCTCATATTTATAGAAGCAAGTTGTATCAGCAAAGATCAATGACATTTTCTCAAATATTTTCTCAAAAAAGCATCGGCTCGGCGTAGAACTTTCTCTCACACATAAGATTATTGATAAAATAGAAGCAAATTCAACAGGCTATTGACCGGATGGAATAATGATTTTCATATATATCGAACAGTCATTAGAATTTTTGGAGTGAACATTGAACAATGATGTGAATATTTATCCTAGGAGGTGTCGCGATCGCCATTATATCTACTTGCTATACACATTGTTGACGTATTTTCCTAAGAACAATCAGGACTGAGTTCGATGACGCTGTTAAGGGTTCGTTCTCCTTACTTTCAACGATCATATATGATTTATGCAATGATTCATTGTAACATGTGAGAACGCTGTGAGGATAGAGTGCCGATTGAATAAGTCACTCCATCATCATGAAATTCTCCACCGTAAAATCATGTTCGTTCAGAAGCAAACAATCATCTCATTGAACAGTATGCAGATGCCAATGAGATCCATTCCATATTCATCGAGACGGAATAAAATCTATTCATAGACCTTTCCTCTAGTTCTGCAAAATAGTAAAAAAAATATCAGATCAATCCAAAAATCTTTTTGACGGTGATTTCATGGATGATTGTGGATCATGAAATTGTTCATTCGAGCTCATTTTCCATGCATAGAGTATAACAGATCCAACTCTGTCCGTCTCCAGCCATAGATTGAAATTGAAACATGCGCTATGCTTCAAAGAGCAACACGTGCACTGCTCTAGTTGCACTTAATTCATTGCGGAAATGAAACAAGTAGCCGACACATCTTGCGCATGGTGATAATCGTTTGCAGTGGTCAGATGCTAGTCGAGTTTGTTGTGAGACCAGCATCGTGTACACTGAGAAAAAAAAACTTGTAGGAGGAGTGGCCTTTTCTCCCGTCGAAAGTACGAATTTCTTCAGTGCCGCTCGCGGAAAGATAGGAGAGTTAGCAATTGAGCTATATATGTGCTCAATTAATCTGTCCTTTACGTGCTACTCGCTCCACTTGATCGTACAATGCATTGGGTAAAATTTGATGACTTGATCGGCTATGCAATGGATTACAATCTACCTTCAATCGTTGGACAAATAAAATGAGAAGCCCCCACTATCGCCTGTTTCGATCGATTTTGATTCATCAACAAAGCGTCGCATAACTTTGGAAGAGATTTGAGAATCCACGTTATGACCAAAATCTTCCTTGACGATGGAGAATATTCTCAGCCAAATACTCAGAGGTTTCAACTTTCTATGACTCTAAGCGGATATCATTGACACGTCTTTTTAATTCTCAGAGATTCTCGATATTTGCGTCATACTTGCATTATCCATTCAGTTCTTTTTTGATGGACTAGTAAAATATTCTCAGAATTTAGTGCATAAACTGCTTGATATACAGTACTCGAGATGAAAGATTAGAATTTCCTTAATTCTATTGTGGGGCAATCGTATAATTTCGAGGTTTCCTCCCTCGTTATTGTCACTAGTCATTATCTGAATGAGCGTGTGTCGGGCAAAAATTCCATGACTGTCAAACAAACCTCGATATAACTGTCGTTGGTATTTGTCTTCCTTTTTTCATATTCTACCAGCAAGTTAAATTATTTCTCAGCAAAATGTAAACTCTACTGAGAAGTACGAGACTCTGTTTTGGAAATTCCTGAATGAATTTCGGTAGTCGTCCATCATCCATCGAATAATGGATATCTCACCATTGTTTCGGGTCCTGCTCAATTCAACCTGAAAAACAAAGTATTCTACTAACAGCGTCTACAATTTTGCATATTTGTCTCCTACTCCTACTCGAACGCTCCCTCTGCTACTTTATTCCCTCGCACATCAGCTCCCACGACTCGGAACAGCACACGTCAGAGCAACAGTGCTACAAAAAAAATGAAACGAAACTCATGATCGGATCAAGCGAGCAGCAGGTATACCGAAGATTGATGATCGCACACTCCGAATTTTAAGCTTGAACCCAGCGAGCTACACCTAGTGCACGATAACGAGATTTTCCACCCAGTCTACGATCGACTTCGTCATCCATACGTCCGATAAATCGTCGATCTAAGTACACCGAATAGCCAGCAGATCTCGTAAGCAAAAATTTTTCGAGCACACGAGAGCCGGGCATCGCAGCTTCAAGACAGCAATTTATCGCGGCGCAGCGTCTGACGGATGGGCTCGCAGCCCGGCGTAACGCGCGGCTTGGTCTCGCGCGTAAAGTTGCCGCGCCAGTCGGACAAGTTCGTCGGCCGAGGCGCGCGCTACGGGGCACGTGTGAGCTTTACACCTCGGGGCTTGCGTAACTCGCCCGGCGAAGCTCGGCTCGCGGTCCGCAGGCGGTATTCCGCCTCTTTGAGCTTTCGCCGCACGTCCCGTCCCGGATTCTCGCGTGGCTCGACTCTCTTTCTCCCTCACTCTTGCCTCCGTCTCTCTCTCTCTCTTTCTTTTTCTTTTTCATCGAGGCGAACCCGTTATCCTGCCGACACCGTCCACGTCGGAGCTCACAGTTGCGTGCCGTGGGGCGCGCAGTGGCCAATACGCTCTGGCCGCCGAGCTTGACTCTCTCGCAGTGCCCGCGGGATATTTTGAATTCGTCGAGCGACGAGGCGTGACGGACTTTTTGCAGTGCGACTATTTGATTGGATAAGGGAGCACGGCTCCGCGATTGACGGTCGCCATAGCTATGGGGAGTTTGGAGGAGAATGAGGAGTGCGAGTCTTTCTCTCGTTGCCGATCTATTGGGAAAATTACGGAGATTTTTAGTTTAATGAGAATATTTGGGAATCCGAGAATCATCTGGGGCTGGTAATTTTGGTAGAAATGATCTCAATTTGCCGTATGGCTCTCTCGTACCTTTGGTTTTTCTCTTGTGCACAGTTTCCTTAGAAATTTGGATTACTATGCATGACGATCGAATTTGCAGCTACCCTCTTCATAAGTGAGACGAATACCGGATGATGTTCGTGTCTCCGTCTCAAACTTCATGGACTACTTGTGAGATGAAGTTTCTTGATCTAAAAGATCCGCATGGGAATACGCGAGAAGATTCTACGTCGAATGCCTCTGGAATCTCCGCGGGAAATAGCCGGGAGAAGTCCGAATATGCCGATGGCAGTTTGTTTATAAAAAAATCCATGGGAAACTTCGTACGTTCAAAAAAATTTGTCCATATAAAACCCGCAGAAATTGCACGTGACTATTTTGAATTTTACTCGGGGATAACTCGTAATGATTCATGTGAATTTTCATGTGGACTGTTCAGATCGGATCATCGCAAATGGAAAGAATTTCCCTGCTTCGTCTGAACTACATCATCCATTGTAAGCCTCTGTGAATCGTTCATGTTGAGGGTGGCGTTGTTTTCTGTAATACTATGGGAGCACGACAAAACGTCATTTCGTGAGATGGAGTTTTGTGAGTTTCGTAACAAGTTTGCTATGTATAAATAGAGCCGGTTGGAACTTTTAAAGAAGCAATCTCACTCAAAATACTTCTCATCTTCTAACCAAATCCAAACCCTTGTTCATTATGACTAGAAAGTTGTCGAACCAGCCATCTCAGTCTCTGTTGGTTAGCTGGCGTGCTGAACTTTTTGTGATCTGTGTATTCACGTGATTGGTTGCAATTTTTTCCAGTATGTACTGGATGGATTTGATCAGGAAACGTTACTTTGTATACGATATATCATTCCATCAATATCAAATTCTGAGCATTTATTCAAACATCACACTCTCCAAGAGCTCTGCGCCCATCTGGACGGAACTTCACAGAGTTCCTCGCGATAATCGAGAGCATATAACGACACAACACTCGAGGGATGACTTCGGATAAGTCTCTGGTTCATTTAGGCAATAATGAGATTCGAATTGGTTTATTGCACCTTGAACTATTTCGAGAAGAAGCATGAGAAGATTCTCGATGGAAATTGGCCTTTGATATTCGTTAGCTTGGAAAAGGGGGCGAGGTGTATTTTGAAGCATGGAAATTTCTCAATGCACATTCAGTCAATCAAGGAGAGAGAATAGAACTATATCATAAGAGTGGAGAAAATTGGAAAAAGCAAGTAGCCAGGATGTAATGGAGAGTCTGGAAAGTGGTTATATTATTGCCATGAATGCCTATGCAAGATTTCATGCAGATTTCGTCCGAAACATTGCAGTTACTCTGTACAATTCAAGTTCACGTATTCAGATAGAGGCAACGCTCCGAATCCATTACTCCATCATTTTCATCCTCATGAACTCTAAGCATTAGATATCAGCGTTCCAGTTTCAGTATAGATTATATTCGGTATATTGAGAGATTTTGGGTTTCACAGACTCGGCTTTCTCACGCCTATGGCATTTCCTAATTATTGGAACACGTACCTGATGGAACAAGTTGCTGTTGGCCTGCGATGTAGCTAAAAGTACTCTCGTCCGTGGATCCAGATGCAATTGCTCTGACAAATCTAGAAGAGGCGGGGCCGTGTTGGACAGACACTGCTTTTCTAATGTTGATGTCACTCCTAGAAATCAAGAGCAAAAGCTCTGAGAATTTTTTCTTCGTCTCCTGTAACATCATGATATGGAGAAAAATGCTCCAAAATTCTTAGATATCTCGAAGAGAACCATGGAAATTAAAGAAACAATTCTTTCCCAACATCATTCCAGTCTCGCCTATGCTTATGAGCCATTCTCAAGATCAATGATGCGATGATGATAGCCCTATTGGGAATCGCCACTGTGGATGGTGTTGCGCGTGTTCAGGCGCAGCTTACGAAAAACATGGCGCCGAGGAGGGTACTGAAATACATTGAGAGCATAGGGATCACCGCTCAAACTTGCTCAGACTCGTCGGTACAAATGCCTGCAGACTGATTGGGTACATCTACCGGTAGTCTACTCGATTTTGAGATGAATAATTGTGTAATTTGGTGGATCAAGCCCCCAAAGTATCTTAATGAGAAAGAATCGAGACAGGTCTCATATAACCCAATGCTATGCAGTACCCAGATTTACAAATCTTTGAAGAACCATTTCGTAACTAAAAAATTTTCATAAAATCGAAATTTCATTCGGTAAATTCGTCTAACTTTTCCAAATCTTCCTTTAAAAATCTGCAACCATTCCTCTCAACTCATTCCAGAGTCTCATACCAGAGACCATGTCAAATTTGGACGATTTAGGGGTCTATTGCAGGTATCTTGGGAACAGACTGACTAGGAAACACCACAGCCTTTGGGTTATGGATTCGGCTAAGACTCTGAGAGTAGTCTCTTTTTTGTGCCAAAAAATGAAATCCAGAGCCGCAGAGTCTAACGCTCAGGCGTTTTTGAGCTACAGCTTATGGCATTAGCATTGTCAGTATATCTATAGATATCACTTTTTAACATGGGCCTATATGGTCAGTACTAATATTTTAGGCTGTATCTCAAAAACGCACGACGCTTGAGCGTCAGACTCTGCGGCTTTGAATATCATCTTTCGGCGCCAAAAGACGACTATTTCCAGAGTTTCAGCCAAATCCGTGACCCCAAGGCTGTGGTGTCTCCAAGTGAGAGATGAATTTTATCGATATTCCATGCTATTAATCTCTGCACTTCGTGCAATCTCTGCAATCTCTGGCACAAAGTGCAGGAATAAATTATAGGAAATACCGATAAAGTCCAGCTCGCAATCAAACCATGTAAAACTTTACTGAGCATAAAATTTCAGGGCTACTCCAAACAGTTTGTATCATTCAATTCAACTATTTTAGAAAATAAAATAGGGTTAAAATAATACCTAAAACCACAACGTTTCAAATCAAAAGGAAATCAAATGAATAAAATATCACCACGTATTTCGAAGGACAGCATTGATTATGAATCTGCTTCTTTTCTAAATTAACACAACGTTCCGGAAGGGAGCTAAAAGATGATCGGTTTTGTCTCTCCTTGTATCCTGCGTCAATAATCTCATTGTGGAATGATGTTGACCTCGATTGTATTTTGAGATTCTAATAATATATCGAGTAACCATAATACTCAGCTTTGTCCATCTTCGCGGGCAGAGGATTATTTTGAGAGGATTACGACTTTGTACGTAAATAGCTCATGGTAATTTTAGTTATTGATTGAGTTTGTTTATATAACATGACGACAGTGCTTCGTACAATTGACTATATTGATACGATGAGATTCATTCTCGAATAATAATTATTTGACTGAAGCTTGGTTGTAAATAAATACCGATTCGTTCAGCTATCAGCGGATTGTTTGAAATACGTCATCCATCAGCTGTTAAAGAAATGTAGATTTTGTGCGTCGTCGTGAAATGGATGAGTAAAGCAAAACGAAACTCCTTTGTACCCCCATAGTAGATGTAATTACAAAGATGGCACGCTCTCTCCGTGAGATATATGTCTCAATCTCGAGGGAATAGCTGGGAAAATACTTTCAATTATCTTTTCTCTGGAGAATCTCTTTCGCCGCATCCTCGGTAATTGAAGGAGAAATATCTTGTTTCGACATCAATATCAATCGCAACGATGAAACGGAAGAAGAGGACACCAATTTCCCATCTCTGCCTCGTTATCGCTATTTTGCTCATTTTCTCCAGGAGGTGGTTGCTCCATTTATTCCTTCTACGTTCTGTCCTTGCTCTTTTGAGATCGATCTGCTCATTTAAAGGGTGAAATGGCAAATTTTATAGCCTGAAAGCGTTCTAGGAAACAAAAACGACATAAGATAAACAAACTTCACAAAGCGAGGGAAGTTCTGCGAGAGTATTGCCCCTAAGAGATTTCACATTCAAATTTCGTTAGTACCAGAAGGCTCTATATAAATTTTGGTAGACAAAAGATATTGCTGATCCATTTTCAGATACTCTAACGCGTGGTCTCATGGAAAACCCCATTCTTTAACGATATCAGAAAACGCTATAGTCAGTTTCCATTGAAAATTTTTGTATGGAAGCACAGAACTCTAAAGTCATTGCATGAATTTAACTAGGAGGATTGACCGGTGTATTCCTATGAGATAATTTGATGTGTGGTGTTTTACGGGGTGTTAGTCCGCTGATATCATTCGTCCCATGAGCTCGTAGTGGCGAAGTGCAATGCACGACAGAGCTCACAGGAGCAAGACACTCGGTAAACGATGATTCGTAATCGCGGCTGCTTCCCCTCCTAGTCGCCGCTGGCGTCAGCTATTAGACCTACCCCGGTCAGTGGCTACCTCGTTCAAGCGTGAACCGCATATTTCAAACGTATGAGTAACAACAAGAAGAGACATTCATGGAATAACAAGCCAAGCGATTTAAATGAGGAAACATAAAGGGTTGACTTTAACCATAAAAACTTGTAACAAAAGCGGACCCGAGCGCTCGCGCATCAGGTGCGATTTTGCGAGAGAAAGAGATGCATCTTTGAGCTGGTACTTACAAATGATTTTGGCTCACGCTACACGCAAACAAGGTCACTACTCGCTCGCTCGCCGAGGATGCTCGCTTCGCTCGGTGTCAGATCGGCTGAACTGGATCCGCGTCCTCCGGAGTCGGGCCATCGGCCAGGGCGATGAACGCAAGGCCGAACAATGCCACAGCAGTCGGTTCGACGTGGATTTCGGTCGCACGAGCCGGTACGAATCGCGAAATGCAAGAGCCACGAGATGAACTGCTCCGGGAGTCGCAACAGGTCTGCCCGCTCGGGGGATTTCCGCAAGAAGCCGAAAATATGAAAACTGGAACCGCGTGCTGATCGGGCCTGTCGTGTTACAGCGCGCACGTGAATTGTCTATATCTCTTCCTGTCTCTCTCTCTCTCCCGATTACCTGCGTGGACACTGACTCTCTCTCTTTCTCTTTGCTGCTACTTAAAGTACTTGCGGAAGTCTTATAATAAGCGGTACATATAAATACTGTCGAAGAGCGAGTGATGGGGACTATTCCTCGTCACAGGTGAACATGAGGTATAAGTCAAGAATATTGTAAGATGAAGACGAAATGTAGAATTTCAATAATTCAATGTATATGAAGAACTATAATCCGCGTTGGGGTAAAGAAAGTTACCCACATTTTCCGATGATTCTCGTCTTACTATTGTGGTAGCTATTGCATGATTCGTTTGTAATAGAAAAGATTTGCCTCTTCTTATGTGCGGTACTTTCTTGAATTGTTGATTCAGATCTGAAAAATATCGCTTATATGTATTGTCCATTGCTTGTATTGATACGTGAAAGATACCCCATCAGCATGTATACAATCAGGTCAGCTAATCTCCCTTCTGGAGTACGTTTTGTATCTTCGATGTTACCCCGAACCAGAGGGTCCGCGAACTAAATATGACCGTATATGTGGCACCATATAAGGACAGTGAGAGCGGATGATCAATGGACAGATGACGACGGTGCCACAGAGATAACCAAATTTTGTTCGCGAGCTTTTGGTAACATCGTACCTACATGCCGAGACCCAAAACGATCCTTTGGGCCTCGTCTAAGAGTTCACCATATACTGAGGGAAGGTAAGCTGAGAGACGAAAAGCCTTGATAATTATTATAAGAATATCCAAGAAAGAGGCGCGAGCTCAGAAAAAACATAGATTGTGTTCCATATCCAGTCAATTCTCTTCAATTCTTCTACGCATGTATGGCTTGACTACATTTTATAATTCAGGCGGTCACTTGTTACATTGAAAATACATATGATAGCGGAGGATGATGCTGAGGCATGATCTTAAGACACTTGAGTGGCGAGAAATTTCTCAAACGCAGACATATTCTTCTATTCACCATCCGCCATCTCCTCTCTTCTCTCACTGCTAACCTTATCCTGCCTCTCCCCTCACGTCAATCGAACGAGTTTACTCACTTGTCCCGTCTCGCCTCCTCGTGATGCAAGAATCATGCGAAAAGTAAACGCCCCCACAATGACCAGGTCGACCGGCCTCCGGGGGCCTCATCCACCTCTCTCTTATCCTCTCTTCTCGCGACGAGAAATAAGAGAAAGAGATAAAAAGCGGGTCAGA
>JAPYYZ010005008.1:0-10487 GCA_030522705.1 Eretmocerus eremicus
ATATAGATCTCTTGAAAAGTCTATTCCACTTTTCAAAGAAAAAATGATCCTTTTGTGTATATTATACCCTTGAAGTATCTTTCTAGATGCGCTAGAAAAATTATGATCGATTTCTTTCCTCTGTTCAGATGATAGATATCCATGTGTGATTCCTCTAAATAACAACTATGTCTGCATTCCAATTTTACGTCGTTGTAAACAAGCTCGTCACTATTGCCGAGTTGTATATTATTATTGATTAGTATAGCGATGTGAACTTCGATGAACTTTGAGGATTCTTCGTGCAGTTCATTTTGTGAGCCTTGATGATTTTTGTATTTTTAAACCAAAATATGGTGTAACTAGATAAAATTATTAAGCTTTCGACGCCGAAATTTCTTTCCTGCAAAAAATGTTCTTCCTGTCAAAACAAATATGGTTGTTGAGAAAGAAAAATTTCAAACTTGATGGTCTGAAAACTTGAGAGCTTCTTGTGTTTGACAAGGGAGTAAAACTAGAGAAGTAAAAATTAATCTCGGTCCGATAATTATTAGTGGTAATTCGATTCTTAGATGCTAAGGTAACTTCCAAAAATCCTTCAACTTTCTCAATAACATGAATTGAACATTTAGAAAGTTATTAGGGCTTGTGATAGAAAGATTTGAATTTATGAAGGAGGTTAATTTGTGACAAGCATCGCAGAAGATTGCTCAATCAATTCAAAAGAAAAACTCTCCTTCATAAACGTGGACAAAAGTTGACATAAAATCATGAAATTCAATCAATGCAAATAATATGTGTAAAAGTGGAAAGCAGAGGGTTGGAATTTGAATCCTCAAATTCCAAGTCGTCCAGGGTTATCTGATCGTTTCTCGACTTAATTTTTCAAATGGATGGTTCAGTTTGCAAGATCTCAAATTTTAGCTTCAAATTTTGATGCCCTCAAAATTTCATAAATAGCGAATAAGAATTCATCGGGTCATCTCAGTTCTTTCCACCATCCCCAATCAGAGAGCGGATGGCCAGATAGTTGCGAAGGGAAAAGCTCGGCTTGCGAGCAGACGTCATGGACGGTGCACTCGCTACCGGGAAAATTGCCATTTCAAAGGGCGCAATCAGAGTGAACGTCACCTCGCCGAATCAACGTTTCCCAGTCAAGCGCAGCACGTCTTCATTCACTCTCGTGACACACATCACGGCCAGCATCCCACATAAATCCACCAAATGGAACTTCCAGGAATAGCCATCTGAATGGACCACGAATAGCCTCACTCTACACACACACACACACACACACACACACACACACACACACACACACACACACACACTTCAAATTCAAATAGTTTCGACCCCTTTGAAAAAGAACTTTCTCGCAAGGAGCCAATATCCGCACTGTCGAAATGGCAAGTTTTAAGCTCTAGAAGCTTTTTTGCACGCACCAGCCACTCCCGGGTCGCGTCAGCCTCCAGCCGCGGCACGGCTCTCTCGAAGATGTTCCTCGACGGCAGCAGCGGTGCACAATTCCCGGTTGATCAGATCCAGATAAGCACGGATGGGGTCACCCACGATACGCGGTGTGTCGGAGCTCGAGAGATTGGCGCGCGCGTGTCTGCGGGCTGCGCGGGCAGACTAAAGCTCGGCTCTAATAGGCGGCAGCTCTGTAGCACCCTCCGGTCTCCAACTGTGTGTATTGATCTCGCCGAGAGGGAGAAGGAGAGATAGATAGAGAGAGAGAGTCGCGCGGCGAGTCTCGCGGATGGGGTGCGAGAGAGCGCAGCCCCCCGAGCCCGACAGAGACGGGCAGAGCTTGCGAGCTTTCGCGGAGGGGACGCAACGCGCGCAACACTGGCTCTCTCTCGCTCCCACAAGTCGATGGCCTCGTTTCGGATCCCCGGCCGATATTTCGCGGCTTTACATCTCCCTTCGTCTCTCGCTTCTCGAGATTCTTGACGTCATTCCGCAGCCAAGTTTCGAGGGATGGAACAGGTGATGGGATTCTGAGCGGTCGGGGTGGCGGGGGAAAAAGCGTTGGCAGTTGTGTTTGGAAGCTTCGGAGTGGATTGCGAGAGCGTTGGGGGCTGCAATAGAGCGGCGTTGTTGGGCCTCAGAAGCACCGCGCGCTCGCAGCCAGAGCGATTGCGTAACTGGAATTCGATTTATGGATCGAGGGCTGGATTTAACCTACCCCGCGGAGGCCGTGCGTTTTTTCCCACCTCGATGGAATGACGGTATGACACCGTTGTCTCGTTATCTCAAGTACAAGGCTTTGCGCGTATGAACTTGAACTCGAAATCGTTCATTGTGTACGGATATCTTGAGCGATGATCTCGGGTGCGATGTAGATGACGAGCTGCGTTACGCGCGGTTGTATCGTTGCAAGAATTTGCTAAAACGAGGGGAAAAACGGATAAAGAATTTTGTGAAAGTGCAATGAATCAAATTAGGAATGCGCATCAGGGCAGTCTTTTTCAACGCTCCACGTTGTCAGATAATAAATTTTCATGGGAAAACAAATTTGAAATCACAATTTTGACATGGAATGTACAGATATTGATGGGATTGTCTCTCATACAAAATATTTGGTATGATGATAATGTTTCAGAAGATCAATCGAATTCTCAAAACATATTCTCATAATTTTAACCTAAAACTAACGCGTTTAGACGCGGTATTAAGGTTCACGCGACGAATAATGATTGTTGTTCTGTCCTTAATTGCATGGCCATTTCGAACGCTTACTTCGTTCGGGAAATGAACTGTCCTAGCGCCCGAAATGGCCGCCCGCGCCCAGGGCAATAATGTACCAGTGAGCACCTCAAATGCAGTGCTTACAGCAGAAGCGCTTCGATCAGAGATCAGGTTTTTTTAAAGAACGGAATATTTCATTCCGAAGTGACATTATATTTATATAGACGGCTCTGGGCGAGAAAAGAATAATTACATTTTGGTTTTCTGAAAGAACGAATCAGACTTTTCGCGCTTTTCGAACAGCTGATAGTCCTCCGGAATAATTTCAACCGCGTTAGGTCGATAAATAGCTCATCTGTATGATCCCAAAAGAATTCTTCCAGAAGATAATTATCAGCCCGAGTAACGTCCAAAATACTGACTCGGTTTTTCAAAGCGCCAAAATGGAACATATTGTTCTGGTTCGGAACCTTTCAGATCGTCGATCGGAACCGGAGTCAGCCAGGGAATCCTGACAGAAAATGCATGACGTACAGAAGATACTATATTATTTTGCAATCAATTACGATCCTACCAATTCCATTTAAAATCATCAAATGTGCTGTTTCGCAAGTAAGTTGTTTGAAATTATTGAGTTGCTCCTTTAAATTGTTCGTAGGCGATGGCCCTTGGCTAATTGGGACAAATTATGAAATTCCTAAGTACATGGTTTAATTACCCCTCTCAGGTTTTGTAGTCCGATGTGATTCTCAATACGCTTAATCAGATCGATTGCTTATTGCGTCAAGTAAGCAACTGCTCTTTTCTTGCAAGCAGCAAGAAAATATCTGGACATCCTAGAGTCATCTCCCGATAGTTTCAGTATAATGTCATAAGACTGACATGTGCAAGAAAAGATAGAATGATCCTATAATTACTTCCTCCCTTTTTTTTCATTTAAATGACATAGTTTTATAGAGGATAAATTTTTTGTATCCTGTTCACAGTCCAAACTCCGAGCGATTAAATTTCTCCCATTAATTTTCGGTCGCTCTCCTGACGTATCTTCGTGAGGTAACAAAGCTGGACTTATATCAAGTTAATTCTTTGAAGGAAGAGAGGGTGATTGATTTTTTAAAATTTTTCAATAAGGGTAGTCTTTAGAATTGAATTGTACTATTCTTTGACTGGTCTAAGCTCGCTTCCAAGTTATAGAAATTGTTTCTATTTAGAATTGAATCCAAGTGAATGGGCGTAACGAGCATTTCTTTATAATATTAGCAGCATGTAGGATCATTTTTGGCACTTTCTCATGGGTATGTTCACGAAGTCCTGGAACTTCATGTGTCACATCGGGACAATGAATCAATAAGTGCCCAAGGCGCTTAAATTTTGAAAAGTCAAAAGTTCAAACGAATACCACTGTACCAAGAACAGTCAAATTCTTTTTGTGCGCGAAGACAAGTTAGCTCATCCAGGGCTTCTTGTCAAAAAAAGTCGAAAAAATAAAGGTTGTAATACGAAAACGTTTGTATTCCAGATGCGGAGGGATCGGTAGGGGGGGTCGGGAAAGTTAAGAAACTCAACATATCAACCGAATGAGTTCTATTCTTACAATCCACTTCGATTATTATTCATTGGCTCTCCTGATGAAAAAAACCGACGGCCGTGGCTTCTGGAAAGAGGCTCTCAAGGGATAGTAATCAACTGTTGGGTCGAGAGAGAAAAAATGCTAGAGCAAAAAGTTTCAGTAGATTTGGACGACATTTATACGGTTGTGCGTGCATGTGTATGTGTCTGAGGATATCGTGCGTTGACGTCAAGATTTGCGGTGTCCACCATGGAAACTTGCACCTTTATCTCTCAGGTCGCTTCTACGCAGAAACATTTATTCACGCAAACAATAATCCCAACAAATTTTCAACCAATCTCACCATATGTGACGGAAATCTCATTGAAACAACTTGCTCGAGCTCTTGGAATCGATGAATTACAGGACAACTTTGAATCAATGCATCTTTCTCAACTGAGTGATGAAAAAGTGTAGATCAACAGAAATATATGCAGAGAGCCTCTGGAATGATATATCACTCAATTTGAGTCAGATTCGAGTCTCTCAACGAGATGTCGTCAAGTTTAGAATAATACGAGACAGTCAGCAATAAGTCGAATGGAGTCCAATATAACCATTATCCGTTCACTACAGAGCAGCCATCAAGCACTGGAAAAGTCTTATATTGTTAGAATCTGAAAGCATTGGATCCAAATCTATGGGATACCGTTATATACTACTATTATCACGCGGGCTCGGAATGTGCCCAAAAGTGCCATGGCGTAGGCTTACGGAAAGTTGCATATTACGAATCATTACCGACAGAGGTGACGTTATTAAAAATAACGCCACGCCAGCCCTTGGCAACGTTGCGCAATGAAAAATATCGTAACGTTGCTATGGGGATTCCTCGCCCCTTGTGATAAAAGTATAGTGTGCGACGCGTGAGGTTAAGTTGCCGATTGCGCACGAGGGCGAAAACTATTCCTCACTCGTTACACAATGTACTAATATGGCATAAGTGTGAAAAATGGATTCTCAATACAAGGTGAGTGTACCCAACTTGCGTATTATACCCGACTCGCCTATACATGCAAACCCCAAGAATGCACACGTACCTTGACATAACAGCATTTTTTTCAAATTTGTCATGTTGAATAACGAAATAACAAGTGGTTTTGACCGACCGAAAACGATTTTCGCGTTATCAGGATAATCTTCACGTGTTATGTCCACTATATATAATTCATTCGAATTCTTATTCCAATACCTTTATTCTCCTTTCTTCAAAGTTCTAAAATTCAATCTTAGGTTCATTTGACGAGCAAAATACGGAGGCCAGATGATCTAAAGGGTGGTTCTACCCTGTTTACATATATATAGAGAAGTTATCCTAAATATGAGCATACTTACATGTATATCTTGCCGCGCATTCAGATTGTGTCCAGTATGATAAAATATGATGTACAAAGTGATTTGAGCCAGTCAAAGATTGCAAATGCGCTCCATAGAACGATCATAGTATTTTTCGTCATTTCCGCGGCTATCAAGAAATTTCGGACAAAAAGCTTGTCCAATAAAAATCGCTTCAAAGATGGTGTACTCGATCAATCGTCTCAATTCCTTGCTCATTCGATTTCTCGGTTGAGTACGTTTAAATATCTGTCCAATAAATATTCGCAATCTTGGGTTTGGTTACCTATAAATGTATTGTGAGCGGTTGCATCCTCGGATTCAATTACTCAAAAGATGTAGGCAAGTTTGGTACACCCCTCGAAATTTTGTGAAATTACCCTTTCGCAGATTTAAGGTAGCTCAGACACATTTGGACCAACTCAGACGCACTTTATTCTATCTTTGAGGTTTTGAGATGAACTTCAAAATTAAATAAGATGTGTTGAAAAATCTTGAAGTGGGCCAAAGTTATTACAAACATGCGATTTGACTATGGGAAAGTTGGTTACACTCACCTTATTTGCAGTGAACTCCCTCATGGTTCCCAATAGCTAAAGCGAATTATTAATTCAATTGAATCACAACATATCAACCTCTAATAGTGTAAAATGAATCCTGTTGTCCTCTCGATTCGTCAGAATCGTCATTGCCAAGTTTCGGGATCACTTCCTTTGTTATTACGTATACGCATGAACTATCTCCAAGCTTTTTTACACAAAATGAACATATTTTCTAATGTTCCGGCGGTGAAAGTACACTTTTCACACGGAAAATTAACTTTCCCTCACGGAGTGTCAAAAAGTAGCTTTCGATCTGCGGACGTAAGATATGGATTTCGCATCATCGTAATGATTTCGACCCGAGCCTTCGGCTCGGGTCGAAAAATATCGCTTGGTACGCGAAGTCCAACTTTTAAGCCCATGTATCGCAATACAAGTATATTTATCATAGCATATAATAGTGTTCTCCCACCTTCTCTACTTACAACCCTTCAATTCATTTAAGGACTAGAAGAGTGACATATGTACCGTCTATAATAATCTTTCCACAAAAATGACCAAGGCTCCTTCTTGTCTTATTTGCTTTACTGAATCTTCCACTGCTGTGCATTGGACAGGAGCTTCATTTCTGCAAATGCAGTTCACAATTCCATGATGCAGACTGGATCATCATCATGATTCAAAGAGTTTCGCACATGTCACCTTATCAAAGTCGGGGGCGTTCATTACAACTGTCCAATATACTGGAACACTTCTTCAGCCCAGTCTCTGATTTTTTCTCGCTCGCTTGATGCTTCTCTATCAAATCCTATAACTAGATTAGAGTCTCAAATGAGACAGCCGTTACAGTTGCAACACTTCTGATAGATACCTTTCATTCAACACGATGAGAAAAACTCATGACATAACAAAAGCATGCTAGTCAAAATAACGTTTATTGGAATGTCCTTGTGGAGTCAAGAGGCGTCCATACACCGAGGGAATAATTTTTTCCAGTACGATTCACGTTCTCTACAAGAGTATTGAATAGCTCAGTTGGGCTTTAAATAATCCAAATTTATGGATAAAATTATGTGAAAGTGTAATATTTAATGGACACCCAAGTGAACGGATTGAACATTTCCTTATTCACATGGATCTGATCTATTCTCATCTTTCGAGACTCTAATAAATGATGCAATCAAATTGCGTAAGAATTTGAAAAGTTGTTTTGTTATGAATTGTTCTCAATCTTTCTCAGAAATGTTTTCATCTCCCGCAACCATTCTATTTACACACACGTTCTAGAATCGTTGAATGAAAGTGCCAACTAGGTAAAAAGTGATAATTGAATAACCTATTCTGGATACAGTAAAGATGGGTACTTTGAATATCTAGGGGGGCCGACTGCTATGTAGATTGGGCTAACCCCTAATTTTGGCCCAATTATTACTAGCCCGTATGACTGCATAAAGTCAAGCGGGGACCCTTTGCCACACTAGGTTCAACTTTGCCAGGCCTGACTTTGCCACACTCGCAAGAAAATTTTTGTAGGGTCCCTGTATGTAAGGTAGGCATGTCAGCGGCTCTAGAATTATTTTGGTCAATAGTCACAGTTATAATAAACATTTTCTGCTGCCAAAAGAACCTCTCCAAGCTTCCCGGGCAACTGCGATGCATTTTTTTTTAAATAGCATTACAAACACAAAACAAATTAACATCACAAAACTGACACAGAAATAAGGCTTCCCGGGTGCCACAATTTGCCTACAAGTGTCGTGTCACTTTGATAGAACAATTATTAGATTTGACTACATCCAATGCATGGAAATGTCCAAAAGTGACGCCCAAAAGTGAATCCAAAAGTGACGCCCATTTGATCCTATTTGATTAAATGGCTTGAAGTTATCGTGATCCTAACCTCATCGAAGAATTAATAGATGACGAGGAATTTGATAGAACTCGAACTCTTGAAAGAATTATTTCATCATGTTTTGGTTTCTGCATGTTATCAGCTGACAACATGATTAATTTGAGACCGATCAGGCAAAAGAACGTTACATTTTTGTCGTAGAGGTGTTTTTCTGCAGTTCTCCAGAATTTAAAATATTTCACCGAAAAATATTTGGAGAAATAGATCACTATGGAAGTGATTGGTCGAAAAAAGTTATGATGGAGATCTGTGCATATGATTTGTGTAATCATTGTGAATCATGATGAACACATTCCTGACGAAACATTTTTTTAGTGAACTCGAAGAAATGGGAGGATGAATTTCAAAATAAATTTCTCGCAAAATGGAAAGGGATCAGAAATGACTCAAAAATCTAAAGGAGCAGTTCTGATTTTGGGATAGAGATATCCAATGGAAAGAGCGTAGGAAAGAGATACTGTTAAAATAGTACAAAATGCCTCGTTACCCTTCGAACATCAACAAAATGTTACTATAAGTTTCTGCGATTAATTCAATGAGAAGCTCTCCTCATTGATGTAAATTATGATTAACGGATTACAGTGGCAGTTTTCCGTGAAAAGAATCCGCAAGTAATATTTTAATTGTCATCCCGCTATAGCAGTATCCCAGGTATTATAACAGTCGAAGTGGACGATACACGGAGATTTGGTCATATTTGACCAAATGGGCGCCACTTTCTGGACCAACCGAGTTTCAATTGATGATTCGTTTAAACGATGTTTGAGCTTAGGCTCAAACAATTGTTTCTTATCGAGTCGATTCTGCAACTCGAAGAAATTCTTATTACCATCATGACGTAATGCCTATATCATCCGAAATCTACATTATCGACCATTTCATCATCAGTTGGTATTGAAAGAAGTTACGTTACCATCAGATTACCCTTTGTAGGTTCTTTATCTTGTGTCAGTAAGATGGATTCCCCTTTATCTCAAAAAATCGAATAATGAATAAAATATGGATTATATGTTTCATCCTACAATTAGGCAGATCTCTTTCTTCAGCTTGATGATGAGATTCTTCAACAAAAATTTTTTTGTTATTGGGATATTTTTCTTCCCTCACTCTATACAATTTGGATTCCTGAACAAGTTTGAGAGTTGTGTTAGCCCATATACGAAAATAAATTATACTGAATACATTGACAATTCTGAGGAACAAATTGGACGTATACGGTTGTAGCCCGACTATAGTATAACTTTTGTGAAGTAGATTTATTATGCATGTATTTTGAATTCATTCGAATGGAACTAACTTTGGTAGTATCCAATCTCAAAAATACCAATCTCCGTTCACCATTTTGTATACTGTAACAGACATCCATTTGCATTGCAAAAATGATTAAATATTGTGTTAAGTCATTCTACTCTCTCGACATGAATTAGCTAACACGGCCGGATTCTCCGCTGAAAACCAGGTATCTCGGTCGATTTACAACTGACTAATGCTTTTGCAATCTGACAAAATAACGGATTCAGTGAGAATCCGACCGCATTAGCTGATTCATGTTGAAAGAGTATATTGACAACAACTAACGTCAAATTCCTCGTCAAATTCTGATTTTCAAAAATGTAGACGCTTGAGACTTAGATGGTAGAGTTTGTCCCAATGACTGAGGTGGGCCAATATCTATAATCAGAATCAATTATCTGATATCAGAACTCTTACTGGAGTAAAAATGTAGCAGTGTTTTGATGCAAATTGCAATGGAAGTTCAAAATTTTATTACGAATTTCACACTACAAGAGAAGTGAGGTATGTGTGCCCAATTTCGTAACTGGGCTCAATTTTTCCGCCTAGGTGCGCGGAAACACCAATTCCCCTTCCGCTCCGGATCGGAAGATTGAGACGCTCGCGCCCCGAGGCGGAAAAATAGTATACGCACCTAGCAGGCATGGGTGCTTTTGGTGCGAGGCCTTGGTTCGAGCTACAATCAATCCCCGTGCCAGAATCGCCCATGCGCGCATAAGGTATGCATAAGTACCTCAGCCTCCCTGCGCTTTCATTCCATGTTCAAATTTCATTAAAGTTCTATTGACTGACGAGTAAAGGGTCAACTTTGCAGATCACGGATTTGGCCAAGACTTTGGAAATGACCTTGTTTCGGTGGTAAATGAAGATATCTCCGAGGGTTTAGTCCCGTAGGCTCTCGGTTCCAAGATACAGCTGTGGGCATTAGCATTGCCAGTATACCTATATACACGACTTTTTAAAATGGGCCTATATCGGTTATGCTAATGTCCATGGCTGTATCTCGAAACAGAGGGCCTATGAGCATAAACCCTCATGGATGAATTCATTTCTCACCGAAACAAGATGATTCCCAAATTTTTGACCGGATCCGTGATTTGCATGGTTGACCCTCTACTTGTGAGAT
>JAPYYZ010005009.1:0-10077 GCA_030522705.1 Eretmocerus eremicus
CAAAATTACCCACGCTGTTCAAAGTATCCCCGTTTGACGGCAGATGAAAACGTGGGATCTTCCCAAAATCTATACTGCAATGACTCGAGCGTAATAGCCACGTGACTACATTCCAAATTTAGGAACTCCGTGATCACCGAAGCAAACTATACGGGAATACACTCGAGACCCCTTTGCCGGCTTCGATGCACAATGGAGCGAGAGGAAGTCAAATTGGCTGCTCAACTCATAGAGCGGGCGCCTAACCAACGTGTAGTTGTAGAAACTCGAAATCGCGCGGTTTCGAGCAAAATCGATCGGGGCCAAGTTTCGAGCGCGTATCCCGCGCCGACTGGCTCACTTAGTTCTGCGGTCACGAAGGTAAGCCCAAGATGCGCCCATGCAAAGTTCGACGCCTCTCGCGCGCTCAGCCCGCCGCCGCCACTTCCAACTTGCCGGCCAAGCCCTTGTCATACACTGCAAATGCAGTTCAAGTTTGCCTCTCCTGCTTCGAGTATCTTTTGGATTCTGAGTCTGTACACGTTCTAGAGGTACAGAAGCTCTATATATGCTACCCATCAGGACTTGTGGTGCAATGTAGCAGATGGAAAGATCGAAAGGAATGTTGTTCAAATGTGCTGAATTAAATTATTGGGACAGTAGAGATACTTTTAGTATCTTGTAAGTGGGAAAAGTGAATTCGATCCACAAGTTGTATCCGACGTTGATATGAATAGGCCACAAAACAGGCCAGAATAGTTCGAAATGAACCAGGCACCTAACGTACAGACTCTGCAGAAAAGCAAAATTTCGTTTTATCTTTGTTTTGTTCATGGAATAATTACAGTCAAGTCGCAAGTGCTCCTCAGCCAAAAATATACAGATGTATCTATTGTCTTTAGTTTGCAAGCGATACAGTGCAAGCACGACCCAAGGAAAGTTCGAAGAGAGGCGCGAGTTACGACCAAATTCATGTTCCATAATACACAAGAAACGAAGGGCAATGAAGCTATAGGAAACAACCAGCTCTTGCAATCAGCACAAACCTATGAGATCGCACTCGCAAAAATCTGCAGCTTGCACGAATTGGTTGCGTGTAAATAAAGAGTACGGACCCTCGGCATATCTTGCATGATTGTATAAGCTCAAAATTCCGAGCAGAGATCCCCATGCATGGATACGACACGAGAGAGAAATCTCGTCAAGGCCATTACTCGTTGGTTAATTGGATTGGTGAGGTTCACTATTCCGAAGGCTGCAAGCACACATATATGTGCAAAACTGCCATCAGCATCATCTCAGCAGTATATCTGATTCATAGCGTGTCTCTGCAGATGCACGCTGGAATCAGTCACATTACTCACAAACTAGCTTCTGAGCGAATCTGGTGACTTGAGGGCTTACTATCCATGCTTCAACCCTTTCCTCACATTGAGACCAGAATCAACTCAAATGCTTAAAATGGTTGGGTTATTTCTCATGCTAATTTCTTAAATCGCTAATGTAAGAATGATACTACTCAAGGACATGATATTCTCTTGACGGAACTATGAATCTAGACGCTTTTCCGAAAACATTTCTACTTGGGTAAGTGTATCCGACTTCATGGTCTTACCCAACTTCGTGGCATGTAACATCTGGCCGGCTTTGCTGCACATTCTTCTCATATTTGCTCGGTTAAAAAATGAAGAATGAATCGATTCTGACCGATTCAAAATCATTTTTGCGTGTGCGAGACCCAGAAACCCTCGCAGGAACCGGTTTGCCGTTTCGGATTTAATTTCGTTGCAATTTCTTAAATTTGGCATAAACTGCGCCAAAATTTTTTGGCTCAACCAATTTTATTGTATCTTAGCTCATTTGAGTTCTTATCTTGATACCTCGACTATTCTTCTTTCAAAGGTGGAGGGTTCGTCTATCGATGAACTGAATTATGTGAAAAAAATTGAAGGAGATTAAAGTTATAGCGGAAATCACTTTACTATCAAGAAGTTGGATACACCCGGTTCAAAACCCTATCTAGAGAGAAAAAAAATCCAGACAAAAGTTGTAGGTCCTGAAAAGATTGAAAATGTGAGTGTTACTAACATCTGGTTGCAGTAGAAATCGCGGTAGAAAATGATACGCTGATAAAGATTTTAGGCCCGAAGGCTGCCTGCGATGGAGCCAGATTTCGTAACACCATATATGCCTGCAGTTTTTTCTATACATATGTACCTTCTTGAGGTTGCATGCAGAAACAGGTATATTTCCCGTGCTACTTTTCTGCGCAGATTCTCCTGTACAGCACTGTATGGAAAGATCGAGGAAACAAGAAAGCACGCGAGCGGTTGGTGATAGATGACTGCGATGATGATAATTTAAAGACTCACAACTTATATAGTTTTTGAAATATTTTCAAAGGATGCCCTAATCTCAACCGCCAATGGCGGTGTATTCGGCAATAGTTTATTGGCTTCAGATTCATCGTACGGTTAACCGCAAGCGCATCTGTTCTACTGGACTGGACCTCAGGGGCTATTCTAGCGACTCTCAAATTTTGAATTATACCGATCAAACCAAATCACACAGTGGAGAGAGCGCGAGTGAGGCCTTATCACAGGCCTTATTTATAGATCGTGTCCGTTTGGTTCACTTTTTGCAAGATTTTGGAAGATGGCAATCTTTCACACCAATTATCGCTCTTTCTTCTCAATGCCTTTGACATCTCCCCCTCTCTCCTTCCCTCTATTTCTTTATAAAATGATAAAGAGAATAAGAGATAAACGGAACTTCTCTCTCGAGTCTCGAAGATTTCTATCCACTATGCAGGGTCTTGATCCTTATTATTCTGATTATGCAGCGAATCAACGCTGCAACGCCCCTGTAAGCATACTTCCCAAACTCCACCACGATGACGGCTCGTGAGTCTCGTGACTGCTTGAGCCGTGGTGGTGAGCATCATCGTTCATTTTGAGCACGCGGTCACAAAGTGAAGAAAGCAAGTGGAGTTGTTTCACACTGAAACTGGTAAATAGTTAATGTGATCTCGTGATCAATTGACACTCATCATAAGAACTAATATCGTACGTTATTAGACCAGACAGCAAACAGCTCGAGTCAGACGTATCGAGGCCGAATTTTTAGATCAGAGCAACAGGTCTTCGAAGTTGGCTAACACAACACATTAGGATTTGGAAGCTCGGAACTAGCCTGTAGACATGGGAAGTGATTCAGGAAAATCAGCCTTGAAATCCACAGAAATAAGAGAAAAAGGGAATGAATTGTTTCGCCAGAAGAATCCCGATAATTACAGACTGGTTATCTCATTATATTCGAAAAGCATCGCTTATGCTCCCTCAAATTCAGAAGAACTTGCATTTGCTTTTGGTAATAGATCTGCTTTGTGGTTGCATTTGAAGAAATATGATCTTTGTTTGATTGACATTGGTCGAGCTCTTTGCATCACAAAATCCACTAATCTAGAGCAAAAGCTATTGTCTCGCAAGAAACAGTGTTTGAATCATGTTCCATCATCGATTAAAAAGATACAGAAAAGGTCCAAAATCTCCATCACCTCATCAAAATCCGGATTCTGTAAAGCTGGTAATATAATGATCAAGCATAATGAGAAATATGGCAGACACTATATTGCAACTCGTCACATAAGACCTAGTGAAATTATTATCAGTGAAAACACTCCTTATGCATACGTGGACATTGATCACATGTATCTGGTCTGTTCTCATTGCCTAGCTTTTGCATGGGCTGGAATACCATGCGATTCGTGCATTTTTACCATTTATTGTAGTGAAAATTGCAAACATGAAGCTTGGTCTCAATACCATGAAGTGATATGTGTACTATTGTCCATGGATTCATTTTCGCATCATTTCTCTCGCTATACAAGAGAGCGAGAAATGCAACAGGCCAGTGGTCAGAATTTTACTATTAGTAACTTCATGGGTTTTGTTAGAATGATTATTATAATCTTGAAGAAAGAAGGATTGGATAATGTACTGAAAGCAAATGAAGAAATAGATCAAGAATGTGGTGAGACAATGATAAAACTATCCTATAATAATCAACACAATAAATCACACAATGCTTTCTTTTTCAGGTACAAACCACGCAAGGCTGACATTCAACGAGACATTCGATTACACAAATACTAAATTTTTGTTTGGTTTATCGGCATGCAGAAATAATGTGCATGAATGTTTGGTAGGATTTGTGTCCATATTGATGACAGCATTTGAAAAAACTTCAGTTAATCCTTTTAAAAACCGTCCTAAAGGAACGCTATCCTCAATACAATGTGTATTTGAGAAACTTTACAGAATATGTGATTCAAATGGATTCAAGGTGCGAAATTCTCAGAGAAGACTAAGCAATCAAATCAATTTCGTTTTCGAAAACGTGGAGTGTCTATCATGTCTTTACTTCTTTTTTCATCTCTAATCCTCTCCACAAATTTTGTTGGAACTTATGGTTCTTCATCTTCTATTTATTTCTATTGCTAAAGACTGAATTCTATTCATAATCACACTTCAATCACCTTCTTGTCATCGAATGAAAAACATCATCACATCCCATGGGCTGATAAATTCTTTCTAAGTTACAGTTCTCATCATATGATTGCAACTGTCGAGATTTGCAGGAATGCTTTTCAGAAAGAGGATTCATTTTTGCACCTCGTAGTTCCCTATTTAATCACAGCTGTGATAACAATGTTGACAGAATCTTCTTACGGGGACCAAGAATTATGTTATTTGCTAATCGACCCATAAGGAAAGGAGAACAGGTGAGTAGTTCTTATGCTTTTCCATAGCGATAAATATTCCTAATCATCATGGTTTTTCATTTATATTTTACATTCAACTTGGTGATGAGGCAGAAGATCCAAATTAGATATTTCGATCACCAGACTTATTCCTATTAGATCTTCATAGTTCTACATGCAGTTGAACAGTATCGCTTTTATCCCTGAGGGCGCACTAACCCTATACATTGAATGGAATTAGGATCCATTCATCCAAAACACGACCATCTACATTACTCTGAAATTAGCCCCGCGTTGAGCTTATAGCCCCGCATGAGGGTAATCTGCTATAAGGGCGTTAGACGCAAACATAAGAAATAAACGGTTTTGGCAACTGAGTGGTCTGCCTGAATGATATGTGATTGAAGATAGTGAAGCGCATGGAAACAGACCTTAGTGGAATTCCAACGTCTGGTTTTCCAGGTTTTCACCGCCAGACGCATTATATGTGTAACGCTAACGAGCGTATGACATGAACGCTCTTTTCCGGCAGATTTGAATTTTGTGCCTCGCTACAAACACTTGGGAATGGTAGATATAGGTAGAGTACACATTTAGATCAGTATTTTTCACTCATATAGAGCGGGAGGATCCGTATTTTCCGAGTTTTCCGAGGAGTCCGCGATGCAGGGCTGTAGATTCGAGGGAAAACTCGAGAAATTTGGATACCCCCGCCTCATGTAATTGAAAATACTGGTCTGAATGTGTACCCTGTGGTCATATCTACCATTCCCGAATGTTTTTAACGAGGCTTAAAATCTACTTGTCTCCTCAAATGGGCGCCCATTCCTCGGATTTGCTAGCGCGCGTCGCGGGCTTCTCGGAAAACTCGGGGAATACGGGTCCTCTCGCTCTATATGATTAAAAAATACTGATCCGAATGTGTACGCTGAGGCTATGTCTACCATTCCCAAGTGTTTTTAGCGAGGCACAAATTCTTAAATCCGCCGGAAAAGAGCGTTCGACTCATATGCTTGTTAACGTTACAGACTGATTGATTAATTGATTGATTGATACATTTATTGAGACTATGGGGTACAACCCTATTTAGCCCTGAAAAGTAGCTAACAATGTGAATATACTGAAATTATTACATAAGTATGACAATAGATAGGATGCGTCTGGCGATGAAAACCCGGGGAATCAGACGTTGGAAATCCGCCACGGTCTGTTTCCATGCGTTTCACTATCTTCAATCACATATGGTTGAGGCGGAGCTCTCAGTCTGCCAAAACCGTTCATTTCTTATTTTTGCGTCTGAGGCACTTATCGCAGATTATCCTCATGCGGGGATAGCTCAATGCGAGGCTAATTTCAGAGTAATAAAATCTACCTATAGATTTTTCATGAATACCAAATCATTCACAATACTTCACTCTTGTAGATTTATGAGGGTGCAATCTATTCACAATGATTACTCTCAATATAGATCTTTCTAACTCTCAGTTCCGTGAATGCTGCGTTTGCTCATGGATAGGCAGCTTCCACTCTCCAGTTGTCAAATAATATAACTCGATACGTGGGCGTAAATCTATATTTCTCGCATTCTCGTGATGATTCCGAGCCATGCCTTCGGCTCGGTCCGGAAACACATCACTCTGATGTGAAAAAGTCTTCACGCTCCGTATCGAAATCACTACCTCCAGTCAGAAAACAATCATTTCACCAAAAGAACTGTAAAAAAAATTTCGAACGATGCATCAAAAGAGATTTCAGTAAATTTGTGAGATTTCAGTGATTTTGCTTATTTTAGTAGTGCATCACTGGTCTATTATTTTCTGTTAGAAATCATTGGAAAAACTTTAACTAGTGGTCACTTGAAAGACTTTTATCTCCTTCTAAATGCTCCTATTAAGATTGGACGGCTCGTCGTCAAGTTATAGACAAACAAGTTATAGGAAGCCACCGCGTCCGAATGAATAAGATCCTGGCCTTCAACGCAGATGATCAGGGTTCGGTTCCCGGCCGGCACCAATGTGAATTTTCATAAGTGCCTTTACGGTGATTGCGGTGGTTCGTCACCCACCTAAAACAGTAGGTCCCGCAAAATAACCTCAAAAAGAGGTTAAGAATGCGTTAATGGGGGGGGGGGGAAGTTATAGGCAAGATACAAACTCAACATCTCGTTTTTCATGTCCTTGGCTGAATCACTGATATTATCCTATTGTAAGCCAGAACATTTTCTGGATCCAGAAATCGAGAGGAATATCTTAGATCAAGAATCTTGGTTGGAAATGAGGTTTTGGGGGGTCTTGAGAATCGAATTCGTCAACCGCAAAATCATGTTGAATAACCTCATAACTCCGCTCTTCCTCGGCTCGAACTGAAAATAATATTGACAATTCTTTTAAACTCCTGCCACAATCCGAATGATTCTGTGCAACTATAGGTAGGATTACTAGTGTACGGAGAAATCACGAGTCTTTACGTTTAGGTTAGGAATAACGAAATTGGATAGCAGGCATATACCTGAGTATACTCAACCGAAATATTCGCTATAATCTAATGATGTCCTATTTCTCCTACCGTGCAGCTCTTTATCAATTATGGATGCGACACTTTGATGAAACGAGCTCGTAGACAGTTGCAGTTGCAGTTGGGTTATTCATTCACGTGTGAGTGCATTCCTTGCACTGAAAATTGGCCATTGATATGTTCCGAATATAAGGTAAGAGAATTGTATTCCCCATATTACAATGTGAATCAATTGATTTGAACCAATTTCTTGATTAATGAGTTGTAGTTCAATCGCTAAAATGCCCCCTTGTGTTACTTCAAATGACTTGAAATTTCGAATGTGCACAACATGCAGTCGTGGCGATCCAAATTGATACGCTGACTTGGTCACAGACCGAATCGAATACATCTAACTCAAACTGTACTTTGAGCTCCGGCTGAATGTAAAGATTGATATATAGGCATTACCGCGGTAACTTGCTAAGTCCATGTTATGGCCTCGCATTCCGGCAGGAGTGCTGTAAGCCACTCCACAGACATTTTTTCTCGCGCATTCCATTAAGATACAATTGGCGCTAAAAATATCAGGTCAATCCTTGAAGCCGTTCTTTTATTTTCGAAAAATAAGGATCGAAATTTCAGTTCTGTGGACAGTTTCCACTCGAGTTTTGCCCAGTCTCCTGTCTCTAATTGAGATAGTCAAAAAAACCAATGTGTCAACCTGCTTCCCTCATAAAGTTGTATCAGACTAAACAATTCTGGTTGGTTTGATGGCTGAGACACTTGGGAAGGGTTCAAGCCACTTGCTACTATTAGGTGTTATGGGGGTTTTATGATGGTTCCGCGGACACGCCGTTTTCCCACCATAGGGTGTCTCACATCCTCCCCAGCATGTGTATTTTTGTTTCTCTTTAACATGCTAGCATTAGAAGAAATCTACGAATAAAAGTCGCTGCGTCAACTCCTCTGGGAGTGAGAGTAGTTAAGGTGATTCTACGGAACCGACTAAAATCTGCAAGTTTCCGCAATAATCCCTACCTATTAGTACATCATACACCTATGCGAGGTTTGGCTGTTTTGGGGCACGGGAATTAATTTCCCCCGAGTGTAGGGAAACATACTCGATGAGTTCCATCGTATCCATCATTCAGATCCCATACTCACATAAATGAAGTTATTCCATCTCAATAAATAGCCAGACGATTGAAAAAAATAAAATGAACAATCGCGTCCATCCACAAGAACAATAAATCAATTTTCAGCCTCGGTCGGTCTTTTTTATGAGTTTCCCATCGTCAGAACATTGTAAGAAACGCCACTGACACCTTGTTCGTTATCTTCTTCACTTTTTCATGATGAGGGAAACACTCTCTTCTTGTCTGATTAAAAAACAAGTCTACCTTGAACAACTTCGCAGACTCGGAATGAAGAGCACTTCAATATGTCTGAGCACGTGTCTGAGTAATGAATATTACTAGGTCCGTGTTTGCGGACAAAATGGGGCAAAGCGTATATTGAACTATGCCTGGATCAGCTAGCCGTATCGGTTCTTAAATCCCTCCAAGTTGCTCCTTTTCACTCTTATTCAATACACGATTAAGCTCAGCAACGAGCAACAGCGAATGACTTTTAAAATTGAAAGAATATACGAAAATTGAAACTTCAGGTATTTTCCGGTTTCTGGAGCAATATTTTCTGGATTTCTCAGATGCAATCACTTGAGATCTATCATTGATGATAGAATATTCAAGCATGATATATTATCGTTCGGGATACCTCTGCGAAATTATTTCTCATCCGCTGCAAGATATTATGTCATATATTGGGAATATGTACTATCATTGTGTGGATCAGAGTGGTATCGATCAGTAGAACACTTTTTTACTGGGTTCCGCAAGATTTTGAATATTCGATTTCCGTAAATAAGTACGTTCAGTATTTATTCTGCCACGCGGTAAATATCAGTTTTTGGCTCGTTTTGGACCAGAAAATGAGTACTTCGCGCCCCCTAAGTCCAAAAAATAGAATAATCATGGTTTGAGGCGTAGCTGGCTTACATAGACTATTTCGGTACAGGAAACTTGTACAACATCCTCCTCGTGTTAAAGTTATCTCCGAATGTGCAATGGCATGTCATTTATAAAATCTCAAATTTCTCTTCTCATTAAAATCCGACATGGCCAATTCGAGGAGTTCCATGGCACTCAATTTGCATTCCAATAATCCACATATTATTCCCAATACCTGAACTATTCACAGTAAAACTAAAGACTGGAATTCGATTCTGACCTCAGAGTCAGTCCGAAAACGCCGTAAAGAATATGGACATTGTCAAGGAAACTTGCGGATTTCAAAAAATGATGACCCCGCACAAAACCACTTCATACGGATTTTTTCTGGCGTATTCTATCAAAATACAATCGGCTCTGAAGTTTCGTTCCGATCCGTGAAGCCAACTCTTTTATTTTCAAGATATGTGAGCCAAAATGACACTCCCGAGCCTCGCAATATTGAGAGTAATGAGTATTGCTCGCAAATGGTGGAATTCCAATCAAAACGACAGGAAATGGTACATTATTTCTTTCAGGCGCTAGGGCAGATTATTCCTCAAGCGGAGCGAAGAAAATAAGTCCTCCCTACCCGAAATGGCCGTGAGAGCACAGGTCAATAATGATTTTTACTCGCTTGTATTGTACACGGAGAGAAGTTAACAACACCAAAACAGTTGCGATACGGCAGACGACGCACGGGCGCTTCACACGACGCCACGTTCAAGTTTAACGTTGCATGCATCGACGGAATCGCGACCGTCACGACGGCGACGTGCCCGACACGGCAGC
>JAPYYZ010005010.1:0-10077 GCA_030522705.1 Eretmocerus eremicus
GCGAAAAATACTGCAAACAGAGACGAAAGAAAAAGTATGTTCTCTGCCTGGAGGACGTAACTATTGTTAACCTATAAACCCCTTTTGGAGACAATCGCGCTGGAAGGGAAGATCTTATACCTAACTTGCTGGGTCTTCTAACTTTGTGTATCTCGATACTTCTCAACGGGCCTAAGCTCACTCTAGAACTCAATTCCAAAATCTTCTCCATGAGCTGAGTTTTATTTCAATCGAACAAAGTTGACAATGAGCTATCTCACTTGATACAAATCTCACTAACAGATTAGAGCTGACATGAGGGATTCAGGGGTCGGCTTCAATAGGAACGCTCGAGTCATATTATGGTCAGTTGATTTTAGAATTGTTCTTAGATCGAATTTTGCAAGTCTGAAAAATACACTTGAGTGGTGAAAAAATGTCTAAAAAGTATCCAAAATACTTTCAGATTGGCTGCGTCTTTACTTTTCGTCTTTTAGAGTGACAAAACAAAACAACACTGGTTTTCGAAAAAGAAGTAAAAGAATCGATTCAAAGTCTGCTAGTAGATACGTCTGTCATCTTTTATCAGTCAAAATGGTTGGAAGCCAAACTTATAATATTTTAACATCCTCTGAATGTATTGACAGCGCTGCGAGACTGTTGCGTTTGAAGTAAGGATAAAAAAACCTCAATGGGTACAACTATCTGACGATTTCGATAGTATCCGTAGATGTTTTGTCGAGAGTCTCCGCAATGAATAATGCACTGTGAGTACGGTAGAGGTGTATGAGATGGAGATGTATACAGGGAGAGCACTTTTGTCGACCAAAGAATCGATAGATATACGGAATAAAGAGATACTGTGAGCGAGGATCGAGTGATGCGTATAGAACTGATGTGACTTCCAAAGTCTCGTTGTTTCTCAATCGGGCACGTAGCTGAAGATAAGTAATCTAATTCTCAGGAAGAGTACGTTATTTTCGAGCCAAGTAGCGCAATACCACCTTTATGAGCTCATCGCCTTACAATCATTCTGCGTCTCCCACAAAACAATTCAGCTAATTCACGTCAGACTCGCATATCGCCTTAATGAATTCAGTCATTCAAATCGCAATCGCGCACAGTCTATTCAAATGAATCGGCGCAGGCACTTATCGGCGAATCGGTCGCGACTGTCAATCGGCAGTCGTATCAAGCTACTGGTTCTCGTAGAATCCAAAGCTTTTAAATTCTTCTCGGAACAGAGATCCTGGATATCTGACCACGAGAATGAGCCTCTCGGGAGCTATCTGATCTGGGACTCGAGTAAAACAGGTCCTACTCTATCAAAACGATTCGAGCGACCAGCAATGGGTTCAACTTTTCTATGACTACGCGTAGCCACTTCAACAGAATTCAATTATCCGTATCCACGCATGATTGATTAGACATCCATCAACAGCTGGTTCAATACAATGAGCACAGAACAGATTCTCTCACATGACTCTGTAATTCATCATCTCCAAGATCACTCGTGCTCCACATTCACCGACACGCAACAACGAGTCATCCAGCCGCAGGACAATATTCAAATCTCATCTCGAGCCTGGTACAATTTGTCTCGCAAACTACCGTCGCACTCAACGCTTTTCTCATCGCTAAGACTGTACTCTACCGAGCGCTGTAATGCATCACACATGCAAATGTCGATGAATCGCGATGAAATATCTGCAAGCTGAAGCAAGCGATCGTCTCGGATCATTAAGTTTTACGAGTCCTCGTCAGTCATCATCTGTCGCGCAAAGTCAACCGGTTCTTCACGGAGATCCTGCTGCGAGGACGGCCTCAAAAAATTGAAAAATGCGCCTTGCGGTCCAGACTCTCGCCTTTGAACGTCCCAATTCAAGTTAGAAACTGATGACCCTCGCGACATTCCCAGCGTAACCTTTTTGAACCATCGGTGATAGTCTAGACGAGCTTGGTTTCTTCTTTTCCATACATATAATCCTGGCACGCGCAAGCGACACGTAAGAAATGCTTTTTCTACGAGTGTCCGCGTCCCCAAGAGTTGAGATCACTATTTTATCTCGGCGCCGTCCGGACACTGGACACTCGTATACAAGCTATACTCCGCTGACCCGCTTCATTACGGCCGCGGGTTGTCCCTTTTTTTCCTTAATTATATAGAGGATAGTCTTCCTGTTTTTCTATTTTACAAGTATGAGTGCACGAATCTGACGGTATGGTTTTCCTTTTCTCGGGTCAGTTTTACAGCCGAGTGCCGCACAGCTTGGCGCGAGGTATTTCGAGAAGTATTTTACCATGGTGGACGAAATAGTTGCTGCAGAGCTGGAAGGGTCCTGCCGCAAAGAGGGAAGGGACATCGTCATTTTGGTTAGATAATTAAAATTCAGATGCCCGCTGATACCGAGAATAGATACGATGCTTATCGAGGAGGCTGAGTGATGAGTCTGGAATTTGATTCGTGAGAGATATTTGCTCGGTGAGAGTTGGGGACCGACCTTGGTATGCAAATTTGGACGAAACTGATTGTGAGGTGACAAATCAAATCTCGCTGCGATCTGAAATTTTTATTTTTGTGCATATCTTGGAATTTGCAAGAAAATGCGCACGATGGCAAATTCTTCACTCGCTTCCGCGTCGCTCGGGAAAGAAGAATTCTACTCATCAAGCGAAACGATGTAAAGGCAAAGCCCACACAAAACATCATCAGCACATGTAATCAGAGCCTCGCGCGTGAAATAAGAGATCGCATAGGTACATCAACAAAGAATAAAACAAGAAAGCTTATGCATTAGCGTTCTACCGCAGATACATGCTTTATACTGACCAACAGGCTATGTAGCCAATATGCAAGTACACAACAGCAGCGCAGCTTCTCAAGCTGAGGGATGCATCTGTGCATCTATGGGTATCATCAACCTTTCTTGTTTTTGAGAGATTACCAAACTGATATTCACATAATTGCAAAAATGGTGGTCGCATTGTAATCCATGAGGGGAAGACCAGGGGTGTCAGAGCCCGGTATTAGTGAAAACTTTTCACATACTCTCCCTTAAGAAATATCTGTATCCGTTACTTGTCCCAAAAAAATTTTTGGAATGTGTGAAAATTTTATGAATAAATTTATCAAAAAATAGAAATGTTTGAAATTAATTTCATTTTTGAAACACCAGTCCTATGCATATGCATCATTACTCTAATTTTGTGCCTTTTTCATCCAATGGATCATAGCAGAAGTACCTTCAAAATGATCTGTTACTGAACTTCAATCTTTCTTTCAAAATAGAATCACCAATCATTACAATCAGTTTTGTGATGTTTCTCTTGCAATTTTTGCACAGTCGGGTCTAGAGTTCGGAACTATACTGCACAGCCATCCCAAATCATTTCCTGTCACCATAGAAACGTCTATAACTTCGATTTCAGAGCATTAATTTGACTTTTCAGCAGTTCCTTTCGCCGAAAATTTTTTTCTGGCTATCTAACAAAATTGTTTTCAAGACCAAAAATGATGAGCATGTGGGAAAACTATCTTTCTATGAATTACAATTCGTTTGAGAAATCTTCTTTATTCAATACTTTATGGAATGAATAAAATAAAAAAATACATTGATGCTTTTTGTGATAAGAAATATGAAAAAAAATTCCCATTAGTACTGGACTTCTACACGTCATGGCCTTCTCCCGCGTGTTGAATGATAAAATTACAATAGCTTGCGATACACGAAATAAGAACTTTAGCTGACACAGTGTGTGTAAGGCGGGTTTTAGAAATAATACCACTTCGAATGCGGCTTTGGTACGCTGACCCAGACGCGGATGCTGTATCCCTGCAGCCCTGTACTCATACTTCTTATAAGTACATTCTCTCTACTCTTACGCTCACAAAAATGTATACGCAAAGCGGCACCTATCAACAGAAATAGTTTTCCAACGAGAAAAATGCATTCCTCATTCGATATAGAGAACATGCTTTTAGAAACGTTTCTGTCTCTAGATCATCTGTACTTCCAAGGCCATGACTCCACGCATCTCTCAAACACATTCCAATCAAGCTCCTCGGCACCATCTGCTCCTAACGAAGCACCTCCTCCGTAGATATCTTTCATAAGACGCTTCGGCGCGAGAGAATCCACTGCGGATATCTCGCTGGAAGCGCGAGCGGTGCAACAGGTCCCCGATAAAGAATCGCGGTAGGCAGGCTAATAAAAATTAATCGCGCCGATGATTGGCGAAGTCTGGTCTCCCGCTCGCGCGCGAATGGGTTAATAAATTCTGAATAGGGATCCCTCGCGGCGCGGCTCGACCATTTGTTGCTCTTTGCGCGAAAAAAATGTGCATCCGCGATGCTCGAGCTAGATAAAACGTAAAACTCGGCGCTCCGCGTGGTGTCATGCGGCCTACTCTGAATCGCCCATATACATATGACGAGCAAGCGGTATGCAGCGAGAAATTTTTTTCGCGATTCCCAGGGAAGTTGAGAGTATACATCTGGTTTTTCATTCTCCGACGTCGATTATGTAAAAGCTCGACGCAGACTCGTTTGTCGGATCAATTCATTGTATCAAGAGCGTTTAGCTATAGTTTTATGGCGAGGTTCTCTTTACTTTGTCTACCTCGCCAACCCGACTAATAGTGGAGCTAATAGTTGAATTGCCGTGGATCGATGCAGATGTAGATATATGGAAACAGGGAGGGAGTCGCTCTTATAAATCGCAAATGGGCCCATTATCTCGCTGCGAGGGAAATTGTTAATGAATGAGCGGCGCTCGCGACTTTTTTCTGCGCCCCAGCATCTCGTGCTCGCAGATATGATTTCATTCCCCGCAATTATCTCAATCCGTCCGATTATCATAATTGGTGCATTAGATCGAGAGATCGGTAAGAAAATCCTTGGTACAAAATCCATTTGCTCACACGCCTTATCCTCGCGAATCATCGACTACGTAACTTTTTCGAGTTTCACAGAGAGAGAAAAGCATTACATATACTGTCTCGGCTTCCTTGCAAAACTCATCGTCACTCTCCGAGCTTTGCATTAGCAAAAGCAACAGATCGCGCGAACAGGCCGACGCTTGCGTAAGATCGGCACTGGCTATAAGCAAACACAAACGAATCATCGATCAAAACGCTCGGCGGGCCAAAAATCACACGCGTCCCGCTCGAGATTTGCAATTGTAGCGAACGTGGATCAAATCGATGTGAGCGCGTCCATCATAGCACGTCTCGATAAATCGACGTCATCGAGCGATCGGTTCTACGAGGACTCGACTTGACTTCCGGCACCGGGTGGTCTCTCGCGCGAAAGCTCGCACCGGAGAGCGCGTCGCACTAAATTGCACATCATACATCATGTATGAGTAGTTCGGTTCAAGACTGAACTAGGCGTCGTTTTGAGGACTACATAGGTTTTTGTATTCTGCAGCCGAGCAGTGCAACGGGAATATCTATGAGGACTCTCAAGATCAGAAAGGTGAGTGTATCTAATTTTGAGTGGTATAACTCCCTAGCTAGAACTCCACTGCCCTTCAAAATTTTCCAACGCACTTCAGCTCAACCAAAAGGTCCTGAAGAAGTCCACAATATGAGCTGAGATGTTTTGAAAAATGTTGAAGAGAAGCAGAGTTATTAGAAGGCCTGTAATACTCATGAAATTGGGCACAGTTGTTCCATAAAATATGTTCCGCGGGATCTAGAGGAGTATTTTGCGAATTCCTCCCTACCTTCCACACGAAAAGAACTCAAAATTAGTTCACCTTAGCACTGAAGCATTCATATGTGTGATAAGACGAATGAACCAATGAAATCAAGTTGAGATCAGTATACACACCTTGACGAGCAGATGAATAGGCTGGCTGACGCTGAGCGGCTTGACTCCTCTCCTGGTTTTTCCGGGGCCGCCGTTGCCACCGCCGCCCAGGCACCTCATCCACGGCATGCCGCCCGTCGACGGAGCAACGAGCTATTTCGCTGTTGACGTTTGGCACTCGAAAGCGTTTCCGGAGATCGGGATTCGCGCGGCACCGTACAGCGCGCGCACGTGGAGAGCATGCAGCCTCTTCGCCCCCCGCGACTTTTCAGATGTGGTCGGTATTTTCTGTAAATTACACACACGTTTCCAATCGCACCCGCGCGGTGGTAGGTATAGAGCTCAATTGCTTCCGGGCCGCACAATTTTTTCAATTTGCTTTCTGACAAATACACGGAAAATAGTTGGGTGCCAGTTATTCGGTGGTGTTGATCAGGTATACCGATATCGGTATCAGATACTTGGATGGAATTCCATCGATTCTTATCAGAACTCGGCTATTTTGTCACTTACAGCTGTCATATTTGTCAATCGTTACACATGAACAGCCAGGCCGATTGGCCGAAAAATTATGCGCCAAGATTCTTTCGTTCACACGGCAACATAAAATTCTTATCCAAAAACTGTCAAAGCTCTTGAGTCCCTTTTCTCTTCATGTTGCCTAAACTACAGCGAATCCACAAAACCGGCCGCATCGGCTATCCAGTCAGTATCTTCTCCAATCCAAGCTTTTCCAAAACACAAAACACCATCACTCGACCCGCTCGCCAATCCCTCTCACTCATTCTGCCGACACCTCGCGTCCGCGTTTTTCGCAAGCTGCCAAAATATCCTCAGTCAAAGTCCACGTGGGATAACACAAGCACATAAAGCGTGACAGCTCGGGCGGCCGATCTCACTTGGCGAATCGGCATCTCGGGCAACCTGTCCGCCTCTCTAAAATTTCAAAAGTCATCCATCGCAACAGCAGCAGCCCCGGCTCACTGCTTCCACACCTCGTCTGCCCACCGAACCTCAAAATTTCTCCAACCTGTGTATCAAAACACCGGCTCGCCGCTCCAGAAACTTTCGAGTAGGAGGCTACGAGCGCACTTTGCCTTTTTTTTTATTTCATTTTCTCTCGTCCTTTTATTTCAAAAAAGGAAGAGTCTGGGAACTCGGATGGTCTCTGCGGGGGGCGATGGTCCGGCGCGAGGGTAGTGCCGCGCGGCGCCAATGAGTATACGACCGGCTCGGGCCGCGGTCTCGCGTCGACTGACACCGCGTGCCTTCGTTCGCCGGGCCGGCGGGCACAACATCGCGAGCCGGCGAATACACTCCCTTCCCCGCGCGCGCGCTCAAATAAATGCCAGACCTCGTGCCAGACGACCGCGCATACATACTTGTAAATCTGCCTCGTGTACTTATATACGAATAAGTGTATGAAAATGTGTGCGTGTGAGAGAGGGTGCATTTATTCATATGGGCGCGTAACGTGCTTTTGCAGAGAGGTTACAGAGAGAAAGAGAGGAAGAGGCTCGTGTCTGAAGCTCGAGGCGCCTTTTTTAAAGGGACGCGACCTTCACCGCTTGTATACGTCTGTTTGCTCCTTTGCTGGCGAAGCGGCTAGCAGCACATCTCTTTTCACTCGGAGCCTGTGCGAAGATGCAGTTCCGCTGTATACGAGGAAATTGGCGGCAGTCCAGAAAAGTGCAACGTCATTGGAGTCCCGTGCGTCTAGGAGTGCACAGGGCCCATAGGAAGTGACATTCGCCCAAGGGGGTCGCACCCACACATGCTGAGTTGGGTATGATTTTCGCGGAAGCTGGGTGAGAGTCCAGAGACTCTATTACTTTGACAGAGGCGCTTGTTTGCGGTTGCGATCATAGGCTCGAATACTTACACTCCTCAACCAAAAGCCGAGTAGCTCTCAATTTTCTGGATCACCAGCATTTGGATTGAAAAGACAACTCGAACGTATTCAGAGATTCTTTTATTGATTGTGTTGACACTTTATTTTATATCCCATGGCAGTATAGAGACTGCTCCACAGAATCAAATTAGCATTGTAACACACGTAAACTCTTTGATCTAAGCAAGTAACCTTGAAAATGCATGATTTCCATGATTCAAGTTCCTGGATCCCTAGGCACTGACAATAGTCAACTTTAATGTTTTTTGTTGGCCAGATTCTCAGGCTAATATGTTCTATTTTGGTTTTGAATTGCTTTAAATTTTGATACGTTAAGTAAAGTTTATCCACCAAATTGAAAGAACACGCTCGAAATTGAGAATGAAGTCTCTTCTCAAAGTGAACTTGCATTGACACCGAAAGCTGGAGAATAAGCTTGTGCAGAAAACCCCCCAGAAGTTTTACACCATTTTTTGGAGAATGTTCAAGAATTTTAATGTAAGGAAAGAAATAGTTTTCAACTTCCAAATCATTTCGTTCCATTCAGAATCTCTTGAAATTATTGACCTCGTTATTCACCATCAAAGGTTTGTAGAGTGATGAACATAACAGAATAATGCAATCGGTCGGACACGGATGATTCTGAAAACTCGAATACCCTTCAAACGGAAGTTCTTTAAATTATTGGATTGGCATGTGGATCTAGTTCAAAATTGTTCTTCGGCACTCTTCACTGTTTCATTTGTGTGGATTTCTTATTTTAATAACTCTACCATTACATTACAGAAAAGCCAATTTTCGACAGACTGCACGGATAGTACTATTTTACGCATAAGACATCAATAACTCCGCACTCATATCGAATAATGCTATTTAATTTTTGACGACTATTCATAATCTTAAGAGGATTACTGAACATGCAACTGATATCAAAGTTGACAAACACAACTATTTTATGCTCAAGAAGTTAGTTTCACTCATAATTTCCTATTGTCTTAACCCATGAAAGTGGCTATCCCATTTACAGGTAGACTGACAAGATATCTACGGAGAATGAAGAATAGATTATCATACATCTGTCTTACCGATCGAATTTGTAGTTACTGTGAGATGAAAATATTTTAACGTTGCCCAGTAGCACAATTTGGCCAAAAGTGAGTTGTGCCACGGGGCAAATTTCGGAACAAACTGATCATTCAACGAGGGAAGTGAATGGTTCGGAATTCAGGAAAGAGGAAGTGTTTTCAAAGAAAAATCATAGATCTTGAATTGACAAGCAAACAAGAAACTCCCCGAGACCACGCGTCCTTGAAAATTTAGCAATCCTCGCAACGACCAACCAAAGGTGCTTATAAAAATCTATTCAAACTTGTACAAAGAGTGAAAGAGGGCCCGAACATCGCACGAATAAAAGAGAAAACTTGCATCGTCACATATAATACCAGCACACGTTCGTCACGGCTGGTCTTTCTATGGTGAACCAGTACCGTACGGGACAAGATGGGACGCGCGCACGCGCCTGCATTTGAAAGCGCCTAATGCGTTTGGGCGGACGGCTTTTGACACCATTATATTTCCGCACGGCTCCTCTTCCATATACGCAAATTGCTCGCCGCCCATCCGCGTCTGTCTCGATTAATTCACCTGGCGATTCGATGCGGAATCTCCGAGCGCGTCATCCTCGCGCAGCCAACGACTCGCAAAAAATTCGCGCTCAAAGTCGCGCGTGCCGCTCTCTTATACGCAGCAAAATTAAGATGCAGCGACCGTCGTATTCTGCCTACCCCCTCACGAACTCTCTCGTTCACACTAGGAGACCGACACGGACGTTGAGAGAGACACGAGCTCGGATCAATCTTTTTTTGCGCGTCTTATTTTTGGAAATTTTTCTCGCGCTCCGAGACACACTCGCCGACCGCTTTTATTGAGACTGCTCTCCGCGGGCGCAATTGTATACAAGCGGCCGCTCCGAGGGGGGCCCGATGTTGAGGTGTTCGGAAACATATAGCGATCGCTTTATTATGGTCTCAGGCCATTTTGTCGGATTTAAATTGATGCGCGAATTTGCGTGACGGAGATGTGTGTGCCGCATACGAAATGAATGTCTTGTTTTTTCATCCGAGAGGTAACGGAGATTTGATGGGGATCACTGTGGTCGCATCAATCAAAAGAGGGTGAGCTGAAATTATTCAGTGTCAAATTAATGTAATGAGCTGTGCTTTTTTAACTTGTCGTCCCACGTGTGCAGTGACTTTTGAAGAAAGTGATTTGTGGGGTGCAGACGAACTCGTTTTTCCTGATCCAGATGAAGATTTCTCCGAGTCTCGACGAGGATAGAGTGCGAGCCCGCAGCACCCACTAATTGGATGAATATACTGTTCCACGAACGAAATGC